>APFE030973786.1:0-36475 GCA_000404065.3 Pinus taeda | reverse complement strand
TATAATACATATTTATACATGCCAAAGCATCCAATAGCATGGGCCAAAAACTATCACATCCAAAATCATGGACAAAAAACCATCGTGTCCAAAGACATGTGCGAAAATCATGCACAAACCATAGGTGGTTCTGCCCAACCTAACATAGGTTCCAAAACCAAAACTTTTCGGGGCGCTGCCCCGGACCCCATAGAGTGGGGTTAACTATACCCCTCAAACCCCCTTGTGATCCCCCTGCTACGGAATCAGTGCAATGAAAAGGGGGCTCCACCCCCCCTCTAACCCCCTGGTTAGCTACGTGGGCTAGTCGTGGAAAGAATATAACACAACCCAACATTATTTAATTCTTTTAATATTGAGGAAATTTTTGGTTTATTGTGAGCAATGTGTCCCACCCGTCTATTTGATTTTTCACCACCACGTAATGCCCCCAGTGGTAGGTTCCTGTGAGGGAACACATTCAATCTATGTTGAGGTCTTTGAGCCTAATAACAAGTTCCTCAGGTAGAAAAATGAGTCCTCCTGTGATATTCCACTAGTCTAGTCAACACTACTACTTGAATGAGCCTAATGTTCATATCACAAGAAAGCAAAAAAAGATGTTGGAGTACGAAGAGGAATCTTATAATTTAGTGGTTTCTTACTTGCTGATGGAAATTTTCCATTGCACCATCTGGTTATTGCGAGAGTAGGATGACTAATGGAAAATTACATAGATAAATAGTTAATTGGTCACAAAATATATAAAAATCCTTATTTAATTCTTTGAGTACTGAGGAAATTTCTGGTTTATTATGTTGATTAAGAAAAAATATATGAATTATACCTTTTTATTATGATAATTAGAAGAAATAATTTTTTTTTACTTTCCTATTAAAGTGTTGAAACTTTTCACTAAGAAAAACTCCAAATAGAACAATATAACACCAAACATTTCATAGCGTTTTATTCTTTAAATAGATCGTTAATAGAAAACCCTAAATACTTGTTGACCTATCATTACTGGGTACCAACTATCCATTTGTCCTTATAAAGTGGACCTTTTTATATTAAATAACTATCAACTATTGCCTAATGGACATTATTCAAAGTGGATGGTTGCATACATCAATTGGTTGACTCCTAAGTAGTTTAAAGTATGACAACTAGGATAAGACATGAAAATAACCTTGCTCCTCAAAAGAAACATTTTTTTCAAGGCTAGAGATGAGGAAAGTGCTATAGAATTGTGATTGATTACCATGTTGCATATCAAAGGCTACATATCTTTCCACTACGTTAATACTTGAATCATGTATTGGTGCACTTGACATTGTTTAATATTCAACACTACGACAAATAATAACCAAATGGAGTCTTTTTCATATTTTTTTTGATAATTTAGTACATCCCTTGCACTATGATATGATGAAATTCTTCATGTGAGACATGGGAAAGGTATGAAAAAACTTTGAGTGTGCTAGAAGAGGTAAGATATAGGAATTTTTTCAAACACATTGTATGATTTTATTTGATCCATGGAATTTTGGTGTTAATATCGGGGGTTATGTTCTTTGCATGGTGGTTTTTTATAAGGTTGCAGGAAAATAAACACATAATCCGCTTTTACAAAAGAAAATTTGGAGAGATGCTAATCTACTTGTGGTTTCATTCTATATTGAGCTATAAGAAAATTTTGTTTAAATGTGTAGAGAACACCTTCATTATTATGAAGTGCATTATCCATTGTCTAAACCTTAGAGATGCTTAGTAAATACGAGGTTACTAACAAGGGTTTTCAGCCATAAACAACTTCATATGTTGTTGTTTTCATAGCTCAATCATAAGTGGTATTGTACCACCATTGTGCTAGGAGAAGCCATTATGCCCATTGGCGTGGTTTTGCAATCAAAAATAGGTTTCTAAGAACTTATTGATCACTTTGGTTAGACCATCTATTTGGGGATGTTACACCTGCTTAAGATTAGCTGGTTTTGTATGTCCATGTTAGCAATTTTTAACAAAATAATTTTTCGTTTAGAAATTTCATGGCACATGTTGTTTTGACCCATGGTTTTCTAATTCTAATTAAGAAATAATACTGTAATCTAATCTGAGTCAATGGATTAAGGGTTTCGGATGTCACAAAATCTTATATATTGTATTGTAAACAATGATGCTTCTTGATGATAAAAATGATTCCAACATTCCAACTTTAAAAAAAATCCAAAGAAGACAAACACAACAAAACCATACATGGCTATGAAAATTAGTATACTCAAATATGAGTCTGTAACAATGATCGTGATCGACCTCTTATGTACATCAACCACAACAAATTCATTAGATATTTACCATCGCTATATCTGGTGAGCTACTAGGCCTTTTGGAAGCAAACTATTATATCATATACTCCTTTGAACACAAATATAAATCCCTTCCACCCATCTTCAATGTCAACATCTCCATTTTTTCTCGCGAAATCCACTAACTCCATGACATACTCCAAATAAGAGAACAATATCTTTGTAATTGGTATAAGAGGAAGCAACTAAATACCTAGTTTAAATTCTATACATTCAGGCTTTGGAAACCACAATTTGTTGTTCTGTTTAGTCCCCCACAAAATCCCCACTATGTGGTTCTCTTTGACTAGCTTAGCCTCATAGATTCTATTGCTCGGCGGAACATGCCATAACAGTTTTGTAGATCTTATTTCTAGCATGGACAAGGTCGACTCAGTGCTCATCAACAACAGTATCCAGAGAATTGAGCTCATCACTTCTCAATAGAAAATGTGGTTTTAACGATGAGGACTTGAATAATATATGTATACTTGACATTGAAATATTTATTTTTCATCATGATTGATATTATCCACATTTAGATGTTAACACATACCTCTTCATATTCGGAAATATAACACATGTATTTATTTTATTATTAATATTTTATTAAATGTTACATGTCAATTCCATATTAAAGATTAAATGAATTATTTCACAACTTAGAAACGATCTGCTAATGGAATATGAACTAACTCTCTCTCTCTCTCTCTCTCTCTCTCTCTCTCCTTTTACTCAATATGTATATTGAAATGTATTTAAAAGCTATACATCAACCCCATCTCTCTCTCTCTCTCTCTCTCTCTCTCTCTCTCTCTCCTTTTACTCAATATGTATATTGAAATGTATTTAAGAGCTATACATCAACCCCATCTCTCTCTCTCTATGAAGGTTGCACTATAATATTTGTTGATTAATTACACATTATTTAATATGAATAATATTATTTTTACAACCCCATGGGGTGTAATTCAATTAGGGAATTCCTTTTTATGAAGTAATTAGTAAACCATGAGGTTCAAAGTTCAAATCTTTTTGGGTTAAACCAACAACAAAAAAAATTAGTTTTACAAGATATTATGAAGGTTGCACTATAATATTTGTTGATTAATATATTTTTATTTTAAACATTATATTTCAATTAAACAAAAAATTAATTACACATTATTTAATATGAATAATATTATTTTTACAACCCCAAGGGGTGTAATTCAATTAGGGAATGCCTTGTTATGAAGTAATTAGTAAACCATGAGGTTCAAAGTCAAATCTTTTTGGGTTAAACCAACAACAACAAAAATTAGTTTTACAAGAAATTACATATCCTCTCTATCTTAAAAAAAATACATATTTAATTTTTTCCTGTAATTATTTTATCTCTATGTAAATTTAATGTAAAATTAAACGAAAATTAAAGTATAATTACAAATCTTTAATATATAAACCATTCAAATGATAAGAAAAATGTAAATAATAGATCTAATAAGGACTCTAGAAGGTAATAAAGTGTCCAAGAATATGCTCTATATAGCTTATCTTTCTATGGATGATCTTTCTATGATATGTTTATAAATTGTATGTAATACTAAGTTGAAAGGTATACTCAAACATCATCTTTAATCTAAATTTATTTATTTATTGATTTTTTATGTACTTTTTTAAAAATTAAATCAAACCAAGAGTTTATTGGCAACAACTTTATATATGATTTTGATTATAGTAACAATTGTATCTTTTAATTATAATTTTTTTCTTAATTGTATATATGATTGACAAAGTTATTTGAAATAAAATAAAGTTGGAAAAAATAAAAATAAAAAAACAATTTAGCAAAGCCCAAAAAATAAAGCCATATTAATTTTTCTTTTTAATTTCCTAACTTACATATTTTTTAGATGGAAAAACCTCAAAGAAACCCCCAATACTCTTCTATTGCTAAATGTTTGCATGTAAAACAAATGTGTTTCATACATTCATATAATTTTGACCAATTCTTATTGCTACATTACCACTAAAATGTTTCCCAAACCCATCCTCTATAATATTATCCTTGCAATTTATAGGGATGTGAAACACTCAAGAAAAATGCAGCTAAAAATTCTTCACATTATAGACTACCATCTTCACCATGACAAAATGTTAAGGAAGGGATAAAAAGTGAATTATAGAATACAAACCAAAAACCGCGAACACATTGTACATAGGTGAAGTGACAACTCACTTAAATCCCTGAAACTGCAATTTTTTTATGTTCTTCTTGGGAGAGGTAATGGAACATCACTGTTGGCAGTGTTATGCTAGCCACGAGGCTTGGGCCTACATCATAATTCAGCCAAAAGTGTAATATGATCATATGAACACTCGCGAGAGGGAAGACCTATCTCTTTACGCAAGATCTCTTCATCCAAAAGCTCTAACAGAGACTCCTCCATAAGTGAATCTGTTGTATACAAAATATAGTCAACAGTTTCAAAAAAATGTTTAGTACAGTTGGCAAATAAAGGTTCATTTGTTGTAAGGTCCATTCTTCTTTGTTGATGGTCTAAACCTTACGTTATTCCCACCATTCTTGTAAAGGAATAATAGATACTAACTAGAAGTAGTTGGTAAAAAACTTGCTTGTCAGAGGTAATATATCAAGGGGATTTGTTGTTAAGTCTAGATGTGAGGATTCAACTTTTCCCATCGCATGAAGTGCATTGGGGGAACTTGCAGGAATTGAGTTGAAATCACCACAAACTAACACATGTATGTCTACACTGGCAACTATTTTCTCTAGTCCTTTAAGAAGAGTATGAACCTACGAGAGTTTGACATCCTTGAGATCTAGATTTCCATTTGTGTGTATTAGCCATAGAAATAAGTTGAAGTTTTCCCGATGCAAGGGCATCGCTCCCATGGTTAGTGTCTTTTTCCTCCAAAACTATAATTAGAGCAATGTTGTCCCTGAGCAATTGATTAAGAGCAGCATTTTTCAGAGCTAATGATCCCACAATTTTTGTCAGAGACTGTGCAGGTTTATCGAATTCAACCTCATATTTTTTAAGGAGTGAAAAATGATCACGAAGGGAAAATGTTGAATAACCATTAATTGCATAGGTTGTGCTAGTATAAACCCCTATTGTTTTCTTCTCGTAAACAATTGTGTACCCATGCTTTTAACAATATGAGAGAGAAAAACGTACCTCTTCCCTGAAGATGTTGGAGAATAGGAATAGATAAAAAATGATTTCCCTGTAATCCCTAGATGGCGTCCAAGCCAACTTCAACTTTTGTGAAATTCCCAACCTCCCAAAAAGGGCCCCCGAATAACCAATGTAAGTTCCTCACCATGCTACACTAGATGGAGGAGGTATATGCAAATTTCGAGCCATCTTTGATCTATACATCATATTGCTTATAATCCAAATACTTACCTCTAATGGTCTGTGACAAGATGCCCTTACCAAACAAGCCTATCCATAAAATCTTGCAAATTAGTACGCTATTGAAAGAGAGCATGTCCATTACCCCCAGCCCCTCTTTTCAATAATTTTAGCAATTAGGGGCAAGCGAACTAGATGGTTTTTCCCAATTTGATTATTGTTGGTCCACATAAATCTAACCATAATTGCATCTATCTTGTGTATGATTTCCATCAACATCATATATAAATGCATCCACTAGACCGATAGGGACTGCAAGACAAATTTTATTAGAAGAAGCCTACCTCCAATGGTAAGCCACCTCTATGACCAAATCACCAATTTGTACTCAAATTTCTAAATAATCCAGCCCCAATTTGGGTTTAAATAATGATTAATCTTTATGTTAAAACCTAATGTAAACAAAACCAAAATCTAATGGCAGAGTAGTGATTCAAAAAATATCACATATCTACGAAGTCACATCATCTTCCAAATGTGAAAAGATCAATTCAGATTTCCTCTTATTCAAGACAAGGCTCGATGCAGAGCCAAAGGACAAAAGGATAAGATGGAACTAAGTCCATTCAGGAATAGAAATCACTCCACCAAAAACGAGATTGTCTATGAACATCAAGTGGGATATGTTGATTTTTCAAGTCACCTTAATATCCATAATTAATCCTCTTTCTCTATAATCAGATATATTTCTATTAAGTGCTTCCATGATGAGAAGAAAGAGTAAGGGTGATAATGGACATCCTTGTCACAGTCCTTTGGAGGTTTTAGAAAAGGAATTTGGGAGCTCGTTGATAATAACAAAAAAATTGGTTGTAGTTAGACATGCCATAATCTAATTGATGTTCACTTGAGAAAAACCGATCTTATGTAAAACCAATCACAAGAATTCCCAGTCAGTGTCCTCAAAATATTTGTTTAAATGAATGTTCATTAGAAATTTGTGAGGTTCCTCGCCTTAATGGAATGTAGGCATTCCTACACAATTCTCATAACATCTTGAATATGTCTCCCCTCGAGAAACCCAAATTTCTCTTGTGAAATGTGGTCTGTCAGATAAATTTTAAGGCTACAAGAAATAAGATTAGAGATCATTTTAAAGACATAGTTGTAGAGGGATATGGGACGATAGTCCTTAAAAGTAATAAGAAGCTTATTTTTATGAATTAATGTGATAAATGTTGCATTAATGGTTCTAGTGATGTATCCCTTGACCCTGGACTCTTCAGCCATGACTAGGAGTTTCAAGGACATAAGCTCGAATAAATTATTATACAGTTCCACCCCCCACTCTTCAAGTCCAATGTTTTTTTCTCTGCCACATGCAACGAGGACATTATGTAATTCTTCCTTCGAGACCAATCTACTCAAAGTATCATTCTTAGGCTCTTGTATCAACATAGGAAATTTATTAATGAAGTCCATTTGAGATTGGAACGAGAGATATTTGGAAAAGAAAAGACCCTTCAAGAAACATGAACGTGTTCAATGTCTGATTGGGAAGTGTATAATGTATTCCCTTCATCACAAATGTTCAAAATGGCATTCACTTGCCTCCTCATAGAGGTGAATCTATGGAAAAATTTAGAGTTCTTATCTCCAGCCACTACCCACAGTGCCCAGATTTTTGTAGATGCTAAGCCTCTTCTTGTGCTTTGTAAATTAATATTTTCTTGGCTTCTAGGTCCAATATTTGGTGTTTGTGAAGTTTAGAGGAGAAAGATGGATCATCCGTTTTGATGATAACACTCAGAGAAACTAGTCTAATCCAAATTATGTGATTCAACTTTCGTCTATGTCATCCCTAACATTTGAACCTCCCTCCTCAATATTTTAGGTTTGTAGCAAATTGTTTCCATAGAATATGTACTCTGCTGAAAACTAGGGTCCTTCCATACTCAATGGACAATATCTACAAAATATTTATGCACTAGCCATGTTTTGTTGAATTTGGAGGGGGAAGCCTTATGGCAAGATTCCCCAGCCCAAGTGAGTAGAATTGGGAGGTGATCTGAGATGAAAGAAGGAATGACCAAAGAGTTAAGATCCATCATACCCACAACGAGGTGTTATTTCACCAAAAACCTGTTTAGGCACTTTAAAATGCATTCAATCCTCGACCGACTGTTGTTCCAAGTCGGAACAATATTAGGTGGGGTGATATCATGTACAAAATGTTAAAAAAAGAGGTGAAATGAGACCTCAGACTGTCAAACTTGGCCTTTTCTCCCCAAATCCCATTGCTATCAAGTGTTAAATTTAGGTCCACGACCATAATGAGGGAGGTTAAATCCAACAATCGAATGTCTGAGACTCGACCCTAATAATATCTCCTGCTTGTATATGGTGCGTACATGTTGATGATGCTGATGTTGATGAATTGCACATTTCTAGCTGCTAGTGACCCCAACAGCAGACTAACACTTCCCTCTAGGAATTGCATAGTTTTGGCTGCCAATATCCCAGGAAGTTCCGCCATAAAATTGTACAATCCTTCCCAAGTGACCCATCAGGTAGCCTGACCTACTCCTCTGGAAAAAATTTCAAATCTGGCTGTCCAAATCCCGCTGACTATTCATTTCAAAAAATGCTCAGAGTATGCCTCCCTTGCCTTCCTATAACCCAGACTGTCCTTCCTAAAAATTTAATAATCTTGCCTCCCAGATCAGCTAGACCTCGTAGATAGTCATTGTCGACTTAGATTGCCCGTCTCCATCACTAAGTGGTTCTTGTGCAGTTTTCACCAACAATGATTGGAGCCATCATCCCACTTCACAACCTTGTTGTCTTTGTTGGTCACCTGTATTTGAAATGATCATGTGTCATGGTATACTAGGAGGTTTTTGGATTTGATGTCGTCTCATCATGAGTGACTGTAGGTACAGGTAAACCAAAAAACATGGCAAGATGATGAACGTGATGAACGAAGGGAGCACATGTAGAAGGACAGGTTCACCAACGGATGAATGAGCAAAGCATGCCAAGCGAACGAATGCAATGAAAATGCACCTTCACAAACATATGAGCCTGTCAAACCTTCCAGCATGCAAGCAAGCAACAACATGCTAGAGCTTCATCAAGTGAGCTAATGACCAGCAAGAACTCTGTGCACTTCGCCATGCGGAGTTGAAGCTATGATACATCATGAAGACATCCATCACCCAGCAACACTATAGCTTGACATGGACTCCAATGGCAACAATGTACCAACACTATCATGTCAAGTCATGTCGAGTCATGTCATGAGTCATGTCACCCACATCTCCACTATGGGCTATGTTGTTAATCAATGTGCTTTAACGTGGAAGTCCAATGGGCCCACTTTTAGAAAAAGAGTCATGTATGTCAAAAATTCATGGAAGTCGAATAGTCATGAGGGTAGTTGAACAACCACAAGGGTCAGTTTCACTCTTTGCTATAAATACCCCCTAATTTGTACATTGGAGGACCTTTCACCTCAGCTCCTCCCACATAGCCAAGAGAGTTTGTAATATTTTCCTTCAAGAGTAAGTAGTGGCTCCAATGCCATGCTAACAGGGTTAGTGATGTATGCTGTAACGATGGCTCTTCAGAATTTCTCTTAATTTAGAAGCCTGTCAACAGGCCAACATGTTTTCACACATGTATTGTATTTGTTGTAAGAGTGATCTTTAACACTTGTAATGCATGTTGCTTTAACGTGTCTTCTACATCTGAACTATTTCATTTGTTGTCATGCATAATCTATTAATAGAAATGTGTTGTATATGTTGTTAATGGTGTCCTGTTTGTGTCAACTACTCTGACAGACATCAGATAGAACTTTCACATGAACCTTACTATAACAACTGTTGCACTCATTTGGACTGATCCATGAGCGTTGTATGTGTTATCTTACCTTGTATGTTGTGACTATTGCATCCAAGTGGACTGCTCCACCGGAAGCTTTGTATCTCCTTTTTTGTTGTGTGTTCCTAAATGAGTTGGGACTGAACAATTTCAACCTGGAACTCACCTTCACCCTCTTCCCCTCATAGTGGAAGAACCATTCGCACAAGTACACTTACACTCACTAGGTACACAAACCTCACTTCCCGAAGACAAAGCATACCACTCTCCTATGATGAAAAGCAAGAGTTGAGGCAAATCCTTGAGACAGTGGCAACTGGACCATTATATCAGATGGGACTCCCACACCAAATGGTGTGAGGTCTAGTTGGGACTTCATACTAGGGTGATCCCCTGAATGTTGGTGGGTCCAACACCGTCAACATTTCTGGTGCTAGAAGGAGGGTTAGATGACAAGCTATGTCCTCTCATCCAGATTTGAACCCTTACATATTTTTCATGGAATCTTTCACTCTTGTCCCTCTGTGATTTTTTTCGAATCGTGAAGATGTCTCCATCGCAAGGAAGTTGTTATATATCTTGTCCACTTACACATATGATGGTGATGCTCAAGTGGCCTGGCCTGAGTACTTACATGAATTTCTTTCCATTCTTCATGAGGAAGATGAGTTTTCTGATGAACAGGTTGGTTTTGTGCTTGCATACACACTTGGTGAATCCCCATTTCCTTAGCTGCTCAGCCTACTGACTGAAAGCGTGCACTCATTTGAACACTTATGTGATCTCATTGAAGACACCTTCTATCATTTTGATCTAGACTATTTTGACCGGAAACTATTATAGCAACAAAAGACTCTGCATGAATCAGTTATTGATTTTGGCAGTGCTTCTGTGACTTGTAGTTTCAAGCTCTGAGGAGCTAAATGAAATTTTCCTATAATTGGGAATGGTTCAAGTATTTCCTTAAGAAATTTTCTTGTATAAAGAAGAAGCTTGAGATCAATCCTCGCTCAACATTCTTCACTGATGGGGCTATGCAATCTCATGTTGATGCCATCATTGTCTCGACTGACTGTCTTCCACCACTTCATCCAATAGCTCCACTACTATCAAGTGATGTTGAGGATCATGCTCAATAATTTGTTCATCTTTCACATCCTCCCAACATCACTTCACTTATTTTTTGCATAGATTTAGTTGTGAGTATTTCAAGTTCTCATATGCATTATGTTATATGACCTACACCTTCACACCCGGGTGTTCCTCTGGATGATGTTGTCCTGTGTTCATCCATTCTTTACTCTTCACTTGTTTTGAATGAGGAACGAGCCACTGAAAAAGTTGGTGTTGCACAACCAACATTCATTTTCATTCATGAAGATTATGAGTGGGAGATTGAGCATCAATGCTTAGTGAAGGATGACTCCCTCCTATTCGAGACCCCTCCATTCTTTCCTAACATCTTTGGTGAACCTGTCATCCATGATTTTGCATGTATGTGTTCATCCATGGATGCACCCACTGTTAATCACTCGTAGGACTCCCTATATGTTGGTCCATCATACAACAATGGAGCAAACCAATCATTCATTGAAAATCCACTTGATCTTTCATCTTCTCTTTCCGAAAATGCCGAGGGTGAACATCCTTCCTTCTCATCTACCCCTTAGTGTGACTCATTGAACCATGAGGATGCCGACCAACATCCTGAATTTTCTGATCTTGGTTGTCATGATCTCTTCACCTCATCATTTGATCACGATGTTGATTCACTCATTGTCAATCCATATAAGCCACTCGTCTAATAAGGTCCATCTGTAAACGAAGTCGAAACCCCATAGACTGTCGAGGCACTTCAGCCCAAGCTGATGGTTATGTCATGCCATCGCTATCTTGAGGTTGCTTTCAATTCTAATAAGGAATTTTTTCAAACACTCAAGGCTCCTCATCACTCATATATATGCACTCAAGATAAATCTAAAACTCATACTTTGCTTCCTCCATGCAAACTACATGATCCCATTGCTCATGCATTGGAGGAATCTTACACAACAAGAACACTTTTGAAACACAAGTGGTATACATTTCTCATGTTTTCTTGCATATCATTGTCAATGGAATGCATACACTCAACATATGCATGCATTGTAGCACAATACCATGGCAAGTACACATACTGCATGACATGCACTTTCACTCATTTTTGTTTTGAGGATGCTTGTAAGTTTGGAGTGTGTCTGTTTTCATTTTTGTATCTTTCACATTTGTTGGTTCACACAACTGGGTTTCTCTTGGACCAAGTCTTCGACAACATGGGTCAACCAATGCACTAGTGGCTGCATTGGAAATATCACTTTACGTGATTAGGCCCATGCACAGTCAGCTTAGGTGTAGGAGTAATGTTTTCTTTCAATTTTCTTGCTTGCATGCTTGTTTGCTTTCTCGCGTTGCATGTTTGTTTGTTTTCTTTCTTGTCTTTTTTCTTACTCGCTTTTCTTTCACTTTTACTTCTGCTTCTGCTTTGATTTGCTTACTCTTCTTACTATTTTTTTTATGTTTGTTTTGTTTTGTTTGGTATATTACTATTTTTGTTTCTGGAAATAAGTGCTTCCAACTATTACGTTCTAGATTTTGAATAGAGCATGTGGCTGAAATTTGAAGAGACTCATGACACTGTAGCACTTGGTCAGTCTTGTGTCCACCTTCTCTGTGCTTGGTGGTAACCTTTGGCCAATGAATTCATGTTGGAAAATACAAACCATATGCAAGGGATGTTTCACTCCAACTGTGAACCTATGTGCACACTGGGAAACTCCATTCCTGTACTCAACCTTTTGCTCAGTGTGTTTAGGCTCATCCAACTAGTAGAAATGAAGAAGGGGAAAATCTAAACGAGAAAACCTATGTAAGATATCTTACATGCTTCTCTGAAGGAACAACCTCTTCTTCTCCCAATAAGTTGGGATCCCTCTTCTGCCCCAAAAATAAAAAAGTGCGTATACACAGTTCTGTTGAAAAATACAAAGGTGAAAGAAGAGAAAGGCTTCCTACGTGGAGAGGTGAAGCATGAAACTCCACCGAGTACTAACTAGGCTTGTTGGCAGTGGAGGAATGTGTTTGTTCTAGAGTGACTCCATTAGGGTACATTCTAGGCCTACTGGAAGTGGAGCAACACTAGAGATGAAAACTTATGCTCTAAAAATCTTCAACTCACAAGCTAATTACGCTTCCTGGATTTGAAACACTAAGATCTAAGCTGAACTTTTGATTGTGCTTCATCAAGTTGGAAAAGGGTGAAACATGTATGTCCATGAGGTGAATGGGGAAGTTGAAGTAACCCGCACATGCTTCAATTCTCCTGAAAAGACCAAGCCCCTGTGCTAGCAATGGACCAAAATAGAGAAGTTGGAGTTCTACCAGTGTGTTGCCAAGTGTTGTAGCGGCTACAATCACCCTCCAAAATTTCGCCCTACACCAATTTTGAAGCCACCCTTGAAGAGTTTCACTTGATGACTACACACCCTCAAGTTCACTCCATGAGCTCATGGAGTCTTTACATCTGCCTTAATTGTTCATTTCACTTAACTCTCTACATGTTGATGTCTAAGTCATGCTTGCGACCATGTTCTGGGTATGGTCAAAGTCTTCACTTCGTATGTGCTTGATGTGTTCACTATGAAAGCGTTTGTCATACTCACACACGGAGTCACATTCACTGTCGCACAAGCATCATCTCGATCATGAATGATTAATCACGAGTCTCACACTTGTCACTTACACTGTCGGTCAGTCATGTTGAACGTGTGTGTCTGGATGGTTTGGGTCGTTTCATCTTCAATTCATGTGAGTGTGTGTTTGTATGGTCCGGGTCATTTTAATGAAGTTCTGATGAATAAATTGCACTCTAACACCTAGGTCATCACCTCGTCATCGACTCGATTGACTGTCAACCAGAACAATGTGGAAGCACTAAGCTAGCTTGTTCAACTTGCACTACTCGTAAGAAATGCAACCAACTCTCATGCTAGAAACCCAGACAGTCAGACCCGGCATCACCCGGAACTGGCTCCCTTAAAAATTTGCATAGAGGCCACTAATCTCACTCGCTCAACTGACTGAGAAAATTGCACAGACATGTTGGACAAACACCAAGTGCCCGTCCCTGTCTCCTTCATAAAGTTATGCAATTTTCCCAGTTAGTCATCGAGATAGTCGACCAACTATTCATCTCAGAAATTACACAGTATTTGTGAGAAGGCCTTGCACTACCCATCACTCAGCTCAGCTCAAAAATTGCACAGAGATGACCGGCAGGATGGCCACTAGGCCTCGGTGCATTTCCCCTCTAGTAATTCCTAGCAGCAGACTACCAGTTCCCTTTGGGAATTGCACAGTTTCTGCTGCCAGTGACTGAGCAGCCAACTAGAATTTCCCTTGGGGAATTGCACAGCTCTCACTGCCAGTGATGTCGATAGCCAAATGACAGTTCCCTTTGGGGATTACATAGTTCTGGCTGCTACTGATCCCAGTAGTAGACTAGAAGTTCCCTCTTGCAATTGTGATGTTCTAGCTGCCACTGTCTCGGGAAGATCCCCTAGGAAACTGCACAATCCCTTCCAAGTGATCCATCATGCAACTCGACTTGGTCCTCTGGAAAACTGTGCAAATCTGGTTGTCCAAACCCCGCTGACTATTCTTTCCAAAAAATGCACAAAGCATGCCTGCCTTGCCTTCCTGCTGCCCAGATTGTTCTTCCAAAAATTTGTGCAATTTTTCCTCCTAACCGAGCTAAACCTCGCAGATAGTCATTGTCGACTTAGATTGCCCATCTCCATCACTCAGTGACTCTTTCACAATTTTCATCAGCAGTGCCCAGAGCCATCATCCTTCTTCACAGCCTTACTGTCTATCCTAGTCACCTACATCTGAAATGATCATGTGTCATGGTATACTAGGAGGTTTCTGGATTTGATTTCATCTTGTCATGAGTGACTGCAGGTATAGGTACACCAACAAACATGGCAAGGCAACGAACATGTACCTTCGCAAACAGAGGACCCTGTCAAACCTTTGAGCATGCAAGCAAGGAATATCATGCTAGAGCTTCATCAAATGAACTAAGTACCATCAAGGACTCTACACAATTCGCCATGCCCAGGTGAAGCTATGATACATCATGAAGACATCCATCACCCAGTAGCACTATAGCTCAACATGCGCTCCAATGGTGACAATGTACCAACATTGTCATATCAATTCATGTTGAGTCATGTCATGAGTCATTTCTCCCACATCTCCACCATGGGCTATGTTGTCAATCAATGTAATGTAACGTGGAAGTCTAAGAGACCCATTTTTGAACACATAGTCATGTAAGTCGAAAATTCATGGAAGTCGAACAGTCATGAGGGTAGTTGAACAACCACAAGGTTTAGTCTCACCCTTGGCTATAAATACCCCATCATTTGTACGTAAAAGGACTTTTCACCTTAGCTCCTCCTACATAGCCAAGAGATTCTATAGTATTTTATTTGAGGAGTAAGTAGTGGCTCCAATGCCCCGCTGACAGGGTTAGTGATGTATGGTGTAATGATGTGTCTTGGGACTTTCACTTAATTCAAAAGCCTTTCAATAGGCCATCACATTTTCACACATGTATTATATCTGTTGTAACACTGATCTTTAACACTTGTAATGTATGTTTCATTAGCTTGTGTTCTACATCTGAACTATTTAATTTGTTGTATTACATAATCTATTAATGGAAATTTGTTGTATATGTTGTTAATTTTGTCCCGTCCGTGTCGACTGCTCTACTGGACATTAGACAAACCTTTCACATGAACCTTGTTGTAACAACCATTGCACTCATTTAGATTGATCCGTGAGTGTTGTACGTGATATCTTACCTTGTATGTTGTGATTTCAACATTCAAGTGGATGGTTACACCAGACGTTGTGTATGTCCTAATCTGTTGTGTGTTCCTAGCCGAGTTGGGACTGATCCCTTTCAACTTGGAACTCCTCTTCACCCTCTTCCCCTCACAGTGAAAGAACCATTGACACAAGTACAGATACACTCACCACGCACGCAAACGTCAATTCCAAAGACAAATAAGGCCACTCTCTTCTGCTGACAAGAAAGAGTTGAGGAAAATCCTTAATACAATGGCGACCAGGCCATTTTACCAGATGGGACTCCCACACCAAATGGTGTGAGGTCGAGTTGGGACTTCATACCAAGGTGATCCCCTGAATGTTGTCATGCCCAGCACCATCAATGGGTTCTTCCATACTTGATGGGCAATATCTACAAAATATTTATGCACTAGCCATGTTTTGTTGAATTTGGAGGGGGTGGGGCTTATGGGAAGATTCCCCATCCCAAGTGAGTAGAATCAAGAGGTGACATGAGGCGAAAGAAGGAATGAATAAAGGGTTAAGATCCACTAGACCCATAACAAGGTGTTATTTCACCAAAAACTTGTTCAAGTGCTTTAAAATGCATTCAATCCCTGACCGACTATTGTTCTAGGTGGGAATAATCTTAGGTGGGGTGATATCATGTAGTAACAAAATGTCAAAAAAAGAGGTGAAATGAGACTCTAGATTTTCAAACTTGGCCTTGTCGCCCCAAACCTCATTGCTATCAAGTGTTAAATTAGGTCCCTGGCCACAATGAGGGAGGTAAAATCTAGAAACTGAACATCTGAGACCCGACCCTAATAAGATCTCTTGCCTGTATATCGTGTGTACATGTTGATGATGCTAGGTTGATAGAAGGATATTTTTAAGTGTAAAAAAAACAAGAAACTTGAGACTTGAGGGTTTCCAAGCCACTGCTTAACCTCCAAAGAGACCACAATAATTAGTGGCACAAACAGACCACATTGGACATATTCTAAGTAGGATATCCCATGACATGTCCTTAGGAATAATAGTTTCTTGAAGAACAATAACATCTGGTCTCTGTTAGAGAATGAGACCTCTCATAGAGTCGGATTTAGTTCCCACCCCTAACCCTATTACGTTAAGGGACATGATGATCATGGGGAAACCATTGAATCAAGCTTTTCTACTTTAAAGACCCAAGTATCAAATGTTTCTGGAGCTGATAATTCAATAAACACAATATCACCCATAGGAAAATCCGAGGTCATATAAGAAGAAAGATTTTGTATTTATTGGGTTTCTTTTTCTGGAGGATTAAGGATTTTTTGGGAGTCATGATAGAAGGGGAGTGACCTTTTCCTAGCTTCTCCCTCAAGTGGAAGAATTACTTTTTGATGGTTAGAGGGTATATAGTAAAAGAATTAGAGTAGGAAAGAGTGTCCAAATCTCGATTCAACGAGATGGGACTGTCATTAGAAGCAGACACAAACTGAAAAGTAGATGTGGGGGGAGTGAAAATCCCCAAAGGAGAATGTCACAAAGATGAAGTAGGGGGGATCCAAGTCAACAACTAATGGAGGAAGATGTATGCTAGTGTTAGTGGGAGGGAGAAGAGTATTCATAACTAGAGATATAATACCCAAACAAATGTCACTAAGGGGGTCATTAGAGGGAAAAAAATGAGGGGCGACAAAATCAGGGGTTGAATAAATACCAGAAGGAGGATCAGAGTTACCTGGAACATTTTACAGGCTTGCGGGAAATTGAAAATTGTCCAATCCATTGCAAGCATATGCCAAAAGAGAATGAGAGCGACCCCATGAAGATATGTATCAACAAGATTGGTGGTGATTCAAACAGGTCACTAGCTGGTGACCTTACGAGTGCCAAACCAAACACCTGTATGGGATCCCCCAATAGTCAATGTTCAGTTTGTGGGTGAAGGAACCCCATAATAATTCTAGCATAGACAATAGACCACTTCCACAAGTGTCTTTGATGAGCACCAAAGTGTTAGAAAATTATATATTACAAAGTAATGGAACACATAGAATATAGCAGAAATATAAACACAGAAAACACATAAAACTAGAGAGACACAGATATACGTGGTTCACCTAGTTTGGGCTACGTCCACCCCAAATAGCCAGTCCTTCCTTTCTATTATACAACAAAATGAAGAGACACAACCTACAATAGATCAGCTATAATATCCTTTGTTTTCTCTCATAGTCTCACCTCTCTATTTCTCACTCAGATAATACATATCTATTACACAGCCTCAATACAATGCTCTCATACAAAGAGAGGGGTTTCCTTCTAGGGAAAAAAGCCCTAAACTAAACATAAGTTCTACCATTAGATCATCTGCCTAATGAACGGCTCAGATTGACTAGAAATTACTATACTTTTACAAGGCAATTTTACATATGTTTTTAGCTTCGGGGGCGCTGCCCCCAAAACCCCCCCTTAGGGACCGCTGGCCCCCAGACTCCCTAGCCAAGGGGGATCGGCCCACCCAAACCCCCGCGGGGGGGACAAATCACCCCCGCACCCCCCCGCATGGAGGGGTGTACAAACTTCCTAGGGTATACATCCGGCTGAAACAAAGACCTCTAAATAATCATGCTCCACACCACCATCCATCCAAGGAACTTGAAGTCCCTCTGTTTATTAGATAAAGAACATTATCTACGACATCTGCCCAAAATTGTAAAGGCAATCCTGCATGCAATCTCATGCACTTTGCATGCTTCATGATTGTTCTGTTCATCCTTTATGACACACCATTTTCTTGTGGTGTTCTTGGAACTATCTTCTTTCTACGAATTCCATGCTCTGAATAGTACCTATCAAAATCTTTGCTGCAATATTCACCTCCATTGTCTGATCTGAGACACTTCAATTTCTTTCCTGTCTCAATCTCAACCAAAGCTTTCCATTTCTTGAAAGTATCAAATGCATTAGATTTATTCTTAATACAATAAATTCAAGTTTTTCTAGTTGCATCATCAATAAAAGTAACATAATAACGAGAGCCACTGAGAGATGATACCTGAGCAAGTCCTCATACATCTGTATGTACAAGCTCTAATTTTTCACTCTTCTTTTCCTTCCCAACTCTGAGAAATCTGACTCTCTTCTATTTTCCATAAATGCAATTCTCACAGAAGTCCAAATCAACATTCTTCAAACCTGGCAACAAATTCCTTGAGTGAAGAATCTTCATCCCCTTCTCACTCATGTGTCCGAGCCTATGATGCCACAATGTTGCATCTGCTCCTTTGGAAGTGAAAGCATTAACAGAGTTAGAAATACCATTGCACAAATACAATGTACCAACCTTTTTGCCTTTTGCTATTACCAGGGCTCCTTTGGTGACCTTCCAAGCTGTATCTGTGAAAGTTGTCACACAACCTTCACTGCCTAACTGCCCTGTTGAAATCAGGTTTTTCTTCGGATTTGGAACATGCCTTACCTCCCTTAGTAGCCATTGGTTTCCATTCTACTGTTTGACAAGAACCTTACCCATTCTAACAATTTTACAGGGTTTATCATCACCCAAACGGACTTGTCCAAAATCTCCTTGAACATAGTCATGAAAATATTTCTTAACAGGTGTGGCATGGAATAAGGCCCTTGAATCTACCACCCAAGAATCAGTAATATTTTCGAAAGAAAGAATCAAAGCATCTTGTAACACCTCACCTGTCACTTTTGCTTCATGATTGTTTTCTTGTTGTTCATCTCCTTCTTTTTCCTTCCAAGATCTACAGTCTTTCTTTAGGTGTCCTTTCTTTCTGCATTTCCAGCACACTATCCTGACCTGGACTTGGATCTGCCTTTCCTTGATGCGATATCCCGAGCTCTTTCCTCTTTCCATTTTTATTCCCCTAGACTCTACACTCAAAGCATTACCCGATGTCTCACCGAAGTGTTTCTGTCGCATTTCCTCGCAAAGGATAGCATCGACAACATCATCAAACTTTAAAGTACTAGATCCAGAAATAGAGTTCCTAGAGGCCATTACTAAACCATTCCAACTTTCTGGCAATGAGCACAAGAATAACAGAGCTCTAACTTCATCATCAAATTTTACCCCTATAGAACTTAGTTGACTTGTAATAGTATTAAAATCATTTAAATGATCTGCAATAGATCCACCTTCTGACATCTTAATATTAAATAACTGTTTCATAAGAAATACCGTGTTCGAGGTCGAGGGTTTTTCATATAGTTTCGCCAACGCCTTAATCAAACCCTCTGTTGTTGTTTCCTCTAAAATGTTGAAGGCGACCGATGCTGCGAGGCAGAACCGTACTGTTCCGAGTGCCTTTCTATCAAGAAGGTTCCATTCTTCATCTGTCATACCTTTCGACATCTTTGTTTTTCTTCCCAATGGTAGGTACAGATCTTTCTAACATAGATAATATTCCATTTGCATCTTCCACAGTGAGAAGTTTTGGCCATTAAATTTCTTGACCCTAAACATACCATCTTCCGCCATTGCTCCCACTCGAATGAGGAACCCTTCTTTCCTACGATTTTATCAGCCAAATAGACCTTCGGCTCTTATATCATTCGTTAGAAAATTATATATTACAGAGCAATGGAACACATAGAATATGGCAGAAATATAAACATAAAAAATTCATAAAACCAAAGAGACACAAATATACGTGGTTCACCTAGTTTGGGCTATGTCCACCTTGAACAGCCAGTCCTTCCTTTCTATTATCCAGCAAAATGAAGAGACACAACCTACAGCAGATCCACTATAATATCCTTTTTTTTCTCTCATAGTCTCACCTCTTTGTTTCTCGCTCAGAGAATACACATCTATTACATAGCCTCAATAAAATACCCTCATACAAAGACAGGGGTTTCCTTTTAGGGGTAAAAACCCTAAACTAAACATAAGTTCTACCATCAGATCATCCTCCTAATGAACAACTCAGATTGACTAGAAATTACTATACTTTTACAAGGAAATTTTACATATGTTTTTAGCTTTTGGGGTGTTGCTCCCGAAACCCCCATTGAGGGACTGCTGGCCCCCGGACCCCCAGCCGGGGGGGATCGGCCCCCCCAAACCCCCGCATGGGGGAAATTTTCCCCTGCACGCCCCCGCACGGAGGGGTGTACAAACTTCCTGGGGTATACATCCAGCTGAAACAAAGACCTCAAAATAATCATGCTCCACACCCAACACAAAGCAATTTTCTTATCCAATTGTCCAATGCTCCTCTCATCCCAAAAGTACAAAGTTTTGATGGAATTGAAAATATCAAAGATCGTCGAGCGATCCCATAGATCAAGAGGGTGTCCCAACAATTTTTCCCAAATAATATTCTGACTAGGGGATTCCTTTAAAGGGTTAAAATCAACGTGCCATTTCTGTAAAATTAACTAACCCCTTCCTTTCACCCAAGGCAAGCGTAAAATGAGCTCAACATCTTCCTAACTGATAAAAATGGAAGAAAACCTAGCCATTTTGCATCATAATGATCCTCAAGTAGTAAATTAGCTTAGGGATCCAAAACCTCGACATCCATTGTTTAATCTGGTCCCCTGTCATATGAGTGTATTTCCAGCGCCCAAAAGGAACATGTAACTTAAAATGCTCAATGTTATTCCAGAAGGAAAGGCTTCTTTGAGTTATATTATTCGGTGTATCATTCGAATTAAAGGCTTTTAGAATTCTTATCACCACCTTTCTTATTAGAGTAAATTGTGATGCAATCAGCTGCGGGAACATCCGTAAAGTCGCTGGAATGTGTCTCAGTCCCATTTCCTTGTGAATGGTCGCATTGTCAGTTAATTTTAGCCTGATTTTCCGCTCGAATCATGATAGTGATGAGAGAATGGGGATCAAGAGAGGAGGTTAGTTGCATGATGTACAAGCATCGATGAACCAAAAATGATAGCGACAAATGCAATGAGGTAGGTAGCTGGCTTGATAATAGCTAAGATGCTATTAAGTCAAAGTTTACACCTTAGATCAAAATCCAAAATCTCAATGGAAAAAGAGAGTGTGAAATGTAAGGTCACTTATGTCACCCCTCCAGGAGTTGGAAAGAGTGGAAGAGAAAGATGACTGATAGGAACACATATATCCCGATATTGTATGATGTTGTCCAACCTAGGCTACCTCTCATAAATGGTCTGGTCTTGTAATTGAAAACACCTATATGCATTAAATCCTCACCAAAATTCACAAACCAATAATTGGATTCCAAATTGAAAATCAGAAGCACGCTTAAACTAGACCTATTGAGAGCAATGAAAAAAAGTAAAACCACAACTCTGTAAGGTGAATCCAAATCTCAAGGGATGAACTCTCAAGATAGATGTCCAAACAACAAGTGCAAGAACAACATCCGAATATATCCCAAAGTCAACAATTGCGACAATGATACTAAGTAATTCTTGCTGAAGCTTGTTCCTTTGATAATTCAGCCCCCATATATAGGACGTAATGATTGGATCTCAATATTAAATAGAGATTAATAACCTCATCTGCAAGCCCTAGATTCTCACTTCCTTAGTGTTGACAAATAGATCACATTGAATACGAGAGAAAAAGAAGGACGACAATCAACATTAGGTCAGTTATGAATAGGTATCTATGTATGTTTGGAGCTCCTATCAGCTCTATCCATCTCTAGCTCCTATATAATCAATTCCCGCCATGTTAATTTGGCTTCTAACACCCACTCAATTGATGAAAAATAACCAGGCCAAAATCAGTAACCTGATCAGTGGAAACCTCTATGTCCCGTTGAATGGTTCCTGCCGCACCGAAAGCCTAATCAAAACATCTTGTTCTATAAACCGGCATATTACCAAAAGGAGATTAGTTCGTACTTAGTAGGCCTATGAATTAGTCAATTTCCCCAGCTTAGAATCCTCCATGTCGATAGTAAGTTATGAGTGAATCTTTGTGTATATTTGGAGCTCCGAATAGCTCCAAAGATTTTTGGCTCCTAATAAGTTGAAATCTCTATGTCTCGTCGGATGGTTCTAGCTCCAAACTTAATGTTCTGTAAACCCATATATCACCAAACTGGGATAGCTTCATACTCAGTAGGGCTATGAATTATTCAAGATCCTTGGTTTAGAAGCCTTCATGTCCATGTCCTTCCATGCCATAACTACTTTATCTTCCATGGAAGCTCCACTTCAACATCCATATGTGCTCGAATAACAATGGGTTTTCACTGACCTACCATAACATTCATCCATAAGCACACGAAATTATAGGCAAGGACAAAGCAAACAGGAACATGAAATTATAAGCGAGGACGAAGGCGACTAGAACAGTGATAGAGACGATGATGGAACAATGATAACAATGTTTACACTTGTCAATTTTTTACTTGATAGAACAACAAAAATGAAGAGATGGGATTGGTTGGGATGGTCATTGTTAGCCCAACCCATCCTGACAATGAAAACAACTTCGGTATAAAAATAAGAAAAAATCTATATGACACAAAGTGTCATAATAGTTCACACATCAAACTTCAATCATCATTATTATTATTATCCAATTTTAAAGTCACGACCATCCCAAGCACAAAATTGTTGTATGAGACCCCCTTGTTTTTGGGACAAGGAACTCACCTCTGCGCAGCGATTTGACTACTAAGTCTACGAAGGCATACATACTCTACCCCCCTCTGGTTTTGAACCAGTGACCTATGAGGAGGAAACACATGCTCTTAACCATTAGGCCCACTCAATATTAATGAAAAATAGTACACACATCAAATCTCAATATTTATGAAAATTTCATTATATATATATTCCACCAAGTCTCATAATAGTACATGTATAAAATCTCAATATTTCTGAAAAAATAGTACACATCAAATCTCAATATTTATGAAAAATTCATTTGTAAGTAAGTGTGTCAAACTCATGTTTCACTGTTAATTAATGTGTAAATTTTGAAAACAATTTAAAAAGTTAATTTTAACAATCACATTTTATATCTGAAATCATGCTCATGTGATCATATTAAGAATGTTTTGAGTTTTTTGGTAAAAATCACATTAGAAACAATCTGTTGACGCTTTTCAAACCATCTAGTGTGATTCATCATTAGGAAAATATGAAGAACCAGATCTTGGCATCAAGTTAAATAGATTAAGAGAACCATCTGGTGTGGTTCATCACCAAGGCAAGATGAAGAACCGATCTTGGCATCAAGTTAAATAGATTAATTAATTTATTTTTAATCGTTATAATATAATAGTTAATTTGACTAAGGAAATACTATTGATTAAAATTATTTTAATATAAAGAAATAGATGTTAATATTGAAATAGTCAAAAGTAAAATTCTAATTAAATAAATATCTAAAATAAAAATAATATTTAGAACGAACTTAAATCATAAAAACCATAAAACAATTAATTAAAATATAAATGTGTGTGTGTGTGTGTGTGTGCGTGCTAAGCTTAAATAATCAAAGCAATAAAACAAATAATTCTAAAAACTTGAAAATAAATAAAAATAATAATTGGTCAAACTTACAAAAAGAATTAATTTTTTTTTTCCCAAGGAAAAATCGTACTTTTATTAGTGAAAAAAAAATCACATATTGCAGATGTTTGAAATCATGTCATCATGTAGTCAATGATTGATGATCATGATTTCATACAAAATAATAAATCGTGGGCAGAAAATATTAAACTTTTCTCCATTTCTTTTTTTCCAACTTTCGCCATTATCCTTGAGATGGTGTGGAGGATACCATGGTGAGCTCCTATCCTTCTTTTGTTATTGAAGTTTGCTTGTATGAGTCAGAATTTTCTGAGGCATGAGGATGTTTGAAACCGCTAGTATCATTTGCTTCAAGTATCCTTGCTATTTGTGTTGAAGTGACATGTAGTTTAGTTTGTGCTTGAATTATTTCATCCTTTCCTTCTTTTTCTTGAGTATTATGAGTGGGAATGGTAGCCTTTTCATCATAATGTTCCTCATCTGAGTCATTTGGGAGAAATTTCCATCCTTTGGGCTACTTTCACAACTTCATGTTTTGTATATGTCCCGTTTTTCGGCATGTTCTGCATCTAAAGGTTGTGTTCTCAAAATCTAGGAAGTGAGTCCAATTTTTCTTGTTTTGTATCATTTGTATTCAATCTGGAAGGCCTTTACTAAATTCCACTTCTACACATATTCAATAAAAAATATACATTCATTCTTCCATTCTTCGTGTGCTTTTCCTTATATATCATCCTAAAATATTTCTAGCACTGGCTCATGTCAAAAGTGTAGGGGAAGGTTTTGAAGTCTAACCCACATCAGAATTTTTGATACAATCATGGTGTTTGAATCAAATTTTGGGAACCATTGGGTAATGAAAATTCCTTTAGATCCCGAGAACCATGGGCTTTCCTGAAGTACTATTTCTCGAAACTCCAATGATGCAAACTTTACAATGAAGAAACCTTTGGAGCAAAGGTGAATTTCACAGTATTTTGTCCAATTTGTGAATATCCGATAGAAAATATGCATTGATTTAGGCCAAAATCTGTTAAATCTATAGATGATGGCGTGGTTTGCAAAGGATGTGTAGGGGTTGTTTAGTTCTGGAATCTCTATGACCAGTTCTGAGACATAATTCACTTGTTCTACTATGTAGGGACGGAGAGTGTTGAGTGTTTGTTTTGTAATTTTTGTAGTTGTTGGTTCCCCTTATAGAATGTTTTTGTAGGAGATATCACTCTTGTTCTGTTCTTGGTTTGGTAATGTAACCTTTGGTAAACTAGATCCAATAATCCCACCTGTTGTCTTTGACTTACTTGATCATGTTGCTTCGCCCCTTAGTCGAATATTTAAGATGATGGTGGCCACTGAATGAATGTTGTATTCTTGTAGACTTCGTTCATCCTGTAGATATCTACCATTATAGATAAATTTTTGTAGATGCGGTGGGTAGGCCCTCTTTTTCATGATGTTCTACTTCAATTGAAAAACAATATCAGATTTTTGTACCCAGACTATTTGTTTGGTCTAAAATGCGGATGCAAATTAGAGTTCAATTACTGTCAACTTGGGAAGGTAAACTTAGAAGTACCACCTATAGGTCTAGAAAAATTTCTAATTTGACTGAGATGTATTGGTTCTCTTACTAGAACACATTCAACAAGATCTCTTCCAATAACTAAACAAACTAGAGAAATTCTTAATTTTTCAGAGATCTTATGGTTCCCTTACAAGAACACATGAATTTTAAGATTTCTTCCAACGACTAAACAAACTAGAGAGATTCCTAATTTTTTAGAGGTCTTAAGGTTCCCTTACAAGAACACATGAATTTTTAAGATCTCTTCCAACAATTAGAATATCTAACAAGAACTTAAAAGTTGAAATGAAATAAAAACATAAATTAAATTATACCTAAAATAAGCATGCAAGTGAGGCCATGAGGGCCCTCCATAACTCCACAAGCACTCCACTTCAAAGGAGATTCAAATGTAGAAGTAACAAAATCAAAGTATGATTCTTTATTTCAAAATCTCGATCATGATGTACAAACCAACTCTAACATTACAAATGGAACTCTAAAATTACAAATGAAGATTCTCCAGATTACAAATGAAGGGGATTGTACTCCTATTTATACAATGGGATGAGATAACAAACTGATACACTAATCTCTCTTTAGTTCCATACATCTCTCAACCATCTAGACACATAACCCTCTTTTGTCCTTGATATTCTCCATGAGATCATGATCTTCTCCATGAGGCTTATCTTATCAAATTCGAATTTGATCATTCAAGGCCACATAAAGGTGTCTTGGAAGCTTCCTTTGTACCTACACATGTCACAAAAACAATCCACTTACCATATATGAAGTAAAATATATTATTTTCTAATATTTAATGAAGAATTTCTCTTATAAATGCTTGAAAATAAATAATATTTGGAAGATATAAATGAGACTCATTAATGATGAACAATAGGGAAAATGAAGTGACATGGTAGTGAATAATGAGTGATATAATGGAAGCATAGGTGAAAAAGGTATGGTAATGAGTGATATTTGTATGACATTGTGAAGCCCAACACTGTTGTTGATTTTCTAGCGTGGGACTTTATGAATATTTGTGCAGTATTATGTTCTTTTAGTTTTCCTTGATCTAGGGAAGCATATGATGGCAGTTCAGATACTTGCAGCAAAGTCTTCTTTGAGGTCTTGACAAAAGAGGGTCAAGATGCAGAGTGGGGATCTAGTAGCCATAGTTTTGTTTTCATTCTAGGTTGCATGGATAAAAATTATAGATCTACTCTGATCTTCCTTTGTAGGGGAGGATCTATCATAGATTATCTTTGTTTCATGTAGTTTATCTACTTTGCCAGTGGTGCCTAGGCCATAGGGTCAGAGACTGGATCAGAGAGATAAACCCCAATTGGATGGGATATCCTGGCTAGAGTGGTCATAGGTGTGAATACAAAAAATGATGCAATGCAAAAGGAGATCCCTGGGTGCATTGACATGACTCTGAAGATGAATATATAACCCAATACCACAAATTGATTGAAAAATAAAAATTCCTTTGTCTAATGCACTCAATAAAGAAAACACCTTCGCAGATAGTTAGTATAGCAGATTTGATGTCCATAAATATTTGGGGGGAAATCCCATAGTGTCTGAATCCAACTGGCACAAAACAAGATATTTGGTTATGTTTCTCATTGATCTGGGTAAGGGACGCAGACCCGATGACGTCAATCTTCTCGGCTGCAAAAAATTGCAAGAACCTAACTTTTTCCATTCTTTATGTATAAACAAAGATCTGATGCACATTGTATTGGAAGGGTAGATTCCATTAGAAATACTAGTCGTCATCTTATGCCCTTCATCGTCATAGAATACAAATGTTTCAGATCCTTCTATGCTTATGGAGACTAATTTTAGGGTTTGTTCTGCAACGCGGTACAGAGGGATTGTAGGCATTTATCGCCAAAGGGAAGACCTTGTCGATGGACTTAGCCAATAGAGGTGAAAAAGAATAATTACACCATACATCTAAAGATTTGTTCAATACAAAGCCAAAATAAAATCCCATTAATTACGCCATCACTAAATCCCTAAAAGCTCTAATTGCAAGATTCAGGTACCTTTCAAATATATATATATATGTGTGTGTGTGTGTGTGTGTGTGTGTGTGTGTGTGTGTGTGTAGTCTAACTTATAGACAAAATAACCTTTTTCACTAGAATTCACCAAAATCCGACAATACAATTTCAAGATATTTTGTTGTTTAAAATACTTTTTTGAATCCATATATGGATTTAGCACCTTGAAAAACCCCAAGGCACCTGAATTATGTAGATTAGACAATTCAAATTCAAGTTTTTAAAAATATCTGTCAGATTTTGATTAAATTTAACCTGAAAAAATGTCATGAAAAAAACCATTTCATCTATAAGTTAGACTACGACTATATATATATATATGACACCTCAAATTTTATGTTCACAATAGAAATTCAATGAAGGAAAGAGAATAAAATTAAGAAAGATAATAAAAATTAAATTAATATTGTAAGGATTATAAAATGAATAATAATAATAAAATAAATAAGACTTTAATAAAGGGATCAACACCTGTTAATATTCCAACCATCGTA
The DNA here is from genome assembly GCA_000404065.3 of Pinus taeda. NCBI lineage: Eukaryota > Viridiplantae > Streptophyta > Pinopsida > Pinales > Pinaceae > Pinus > Pinus taeda. Next base: position 8,359 of record APFE030973786.1, on the reverse strand, counting down.
TCTATTCAAACTACTTGGCCTACTTTCAATTTCCATGGCTTCCCTAAACTTACACTGATGAAAATGGTCAATCTTTGCAATGACCCTAGCCTCTTCAATGCAAATATGATGTTTTGTCTTTTTCTCATGTTTTGCTAAAGTTGTGGAAAGAGTCCTTTGATGTTTGATGTCAGTTGCGTGCTCATGAATTCTATGATTTATTTAGTGTCTGGTCTCACTAATGTATGGACTCGCACAAGAACATGAGATGACATAAACACCTTTCCCATTTTTGGGGTCCACAGGGTCCACCAATCTTAGGGAGCTCCTTTAATTATATATGATATTTTAAATGTGAAATTACTTTACATATAAATTCACTTTTACATATAATATTAACATATATAATCTACTTAATCTAAGGAAAACATCTGAATTTATTATGTCACTACTTAAATAAAATATTTCTAGGTTAAATAAAATATTCCTAAGTTATAATGGGAAATATTTAACAAAATCTCTTTTAAGCCTTACTAGTATGACTCCAACTCTATTGCACCAACTAAAAAAAAAATCAACAAACACATTTTTTATTTTCTATCACTTCCTATATCAATATAAAGATAGTTTTGAAAATGCAATCTAAGTTCTTCCTCTAAACTCTTGCTGCATTTGAGTCCCTTCCTACATTAATACAACTTCTTTATAAAAGTGATCAACATTTGAATTGAAATTATATATATATATATATATATAAGAAAAAATTATCGGAAAATCTTTTTACATTCATAAATTGATTTCTAATCGGAATGGTTAGGGTCCTATATTTTATAGGATCAATCGATGATTATTTTTAGAAAAATTAAAAATACACGATGCTAGCTTAAATGTCAGGTGAGATATTAGATAAATAAGTTTAATTAGTTAATCACACAATGTAATCATGATTAATTAAGTGTTAATAGAGTTATTTTTGACACAACAGTTTTTGTCGTATGTGATAACACTCTTGCTATAATCGACGACTGTGATCTAACATAATGATATCACCAGTTGTCGATGAATTCAGAACCTCTCCACCCCTCCTACAATTAATCAAGGGGGGTGAGTGGGGGTCCGAAAAGCAGATTCTCCCAATATTGCATTTGCAACATGTCACTCCCTCAAGGACTTTAGACCCCCCTCCACCAAAACTACTTACCACTCACCCCCCCTGAAATCTGCTTTTCCCGATTCCTGCCTAATAATAACTGTTAACCAAGCTCCCTCCACTCCAATCTACTCCCATAACATGTCACATCCCCTCCAATCTACTCCTGCTAGATGTCATATCCCCTCCAATCCACTCCTGCCAAGTGTCATATCCGTTCCAACTATGTTGTTGTTGTTGTCACATCCCCCTCACCTATCATTAATGTTAAGCATTCGTTGGATATTTTGATCGTTGCCAAATTAATAACTCTGCTCCATGAAATGGAAAACTTTCAACAATAAATGATTTTGCATATAAGATAAAGCAGAACCCCATTCAATCGTCCTTTCCTCTATTGTTCCAAGACATTGAACGATAGAACCTGCTACTGCTACTGCAAATTTATCAAGCTAATTTGTTTTCCTCCGACCAAATCCCAGGTAATTACAGTGTTTCCATTTCAGTTCCTTCAACATGTCTTCTAAAATTAAATAGAAATCCACAGGGGAAAACCCTATGCTTCCCCCACTTATTGACGTAGACCATCAACCCTTACTGGACCAACACTATAAAATTTCTAAAACCAACTATGAGTTTGACCTCTACGAACTCCACAATTGGTTAGAGAAAAAAGATTCTTGCTCTCAGTGACAAATTGAGTTTGTGGGAGTCTCTCCTGACTCAATTCGTGTTTCCCCACACCCATCATTCTCAAAATTTGTTTCATGGTTCCATTTCAGGTACATACCTAGTCAAAGAGCAATTGTTGCCCAAAACAATGACATTTTTCTCACAATTACCCCCAACCCCATATGTCAAATGCTTCAGATCCAAAATTTAGCCTCTGTGAAACCCTTTTCAGTAGATTCCCTCATGGAACTCTACAAAATCCTGACTTTTCCCCACAGAGCCAAAATTTTAGAGACATTTTCTACCTAAGAGTATCCAATTCCCAAAAACAAACCCTCCTTATCCATCCTCAATGTTTCCTGAAATGAAAAAACAAATCATTTCCATAGTTTCTTGTTTATTGGGTTATCAAATCGATCAATGGGTTGATTAAACCGTTGTAGGTTTTCTATCATTTTTTTCAATCGAAGAAAATCCTTCAGTCTCTTTTCATTACAATGAATTCCTAGCAGACGTCATTCAAGAACAATTCCTTAAGTTTTCTATAGAAGGAGTCTTCAAGCATTCCTCAATTTTAGCTTACTTGTTCTTATTCCATCAAGCATACATATTTCAATTTCCATTACAGAAACTGGATGAGCATGGAAATGCACAGTTTGTGATCCATTGGAATTCCTTGGTAAGAAAGCACACCATTGAATTCACATCAAGTGATCATGTAGACCTATTTTTGTACACAGTTTCTTTCCTACTTAACAATGGTGTTGAACCTAGAATTGGACATGAGATTAAGAGAATTCTACATCTCAGTGAGCAAACAAAGACAGGTGACTGGTACTTGTATCAAAATTACATTGAGATTAGGGTGTATGGATGCAAATTTCCTCCATATAAATTTCCTAAATTTTTTCCTATAAGAATTTTTGTATTAGAGTATATTAGGAAAATGATAAATATGGATGATCTGCACTTTGTGGTAGCCAAAACGAAATATTAGTTCAAAATAAAAGCACTGATTGGGCCTTTCATTTGTAATACCAGGACAACAACAAAATAAGCAAATGTTCTGCTCAAATGAATGAAATTTAAACTCAGTTTCACTTGGTCATATGATCCTTTAGGAATAATATCAAAGTTGAGAGTAGAGCAGAAAAATACTCCTCGCACTCATACTCCGAGACCTAAAATTGAGGAATATATGAATCAAAACCACTGCATGAAAACACATTAATGGAGCCAAAAGAACATGTACCTTCTACTATGACATCACAGACACCAGTGCCACACGAAAAACGCATAAAAGACCAAGGGAGGATGTTTCCCCTTTAGTCTCAGAAATTCAGGGGAAATAATTGCAAATATATAAATAGAGTCCGAAAACCAATCTAGTAGAATATTTTTCATAGGAATAAAATGATCATTCTACAATAGTTTTGATAGGTCCTTATACTTCCACTATCCCTCAACTTAATGACATTTTCATAGGGTCCCCGTCATCTTCAGTTTCTCAAAAACCACTGGAAACATCTCAATTAGGAGAATTGGTCCATGATTAAGTTGAGCCAACTATATTTGCTAGGTATAAGGAAAAAAAGAAGGAAAATGAACTACTGGAAGCAACAACCTATTATCAGTTCTAGAAATAGACAACTTCATCACAACATAGACTTCTCTCTTCTTTTGACACCAAGGAAGGGAAAATGTAGATAGCTTTCCTTGAAACTCAAGTTCCTTTTTTTCAAAGTACAGAGAAATACAAGAAGTCTATCTTTTATTTTAAAATTGATCATATCCATCCTATTGACCACATGGGTTTTCATAAGAAAGCAAGTGAAATGTCGTATTCTACCCTGACAAACTCAGGAATGGAAGCATCCAAACTTCAAGATTAAGTCAACAATATTTAGTCTCAATTAAAATTAGAGAAAATATCTTCTTTAGTTAAAAACAATAAGATAAAGTCTTTAGAGGATTTAGTGATTAAACTGGGATATGATCCTAGTAATGTAAAAGTTGTTGAGGAGATCGTTAAAAGAAAACATGTTGACATTTCATCCCTGAAGAAACAACTCAGACTTCCATCTATTGAAGATCCACAAACAAAGGAAGTTGGTCAACTAGAGAAGGAGAAATGAGATATGTTTAAAATTATTATTGAACATAATGGATAGATTAAACAAATGGAGACTGAAATAGAAACGTTGCTAAAAGAGAAAGAGAAGTCAACTAAATTATCATTCATTCCTCTCAAAGCAACTCCAGTTACAGGTACATCAACAACAAGGGATTATGCTTCAGTAGCAACTACAGTGGAGACATGGTCGACATATACAACTGGAGAATTAATGAAAGCTATGGAAGACTTGTCTCTCATAGGGAAGGAAATTGAAAAGTTGAAATCTCATCTTAAAAACCTCCAAGAGCTTAAATTAAAATTTGATAATGTGTATGTGTGAGCGTTTCAAAAGGCTCACAAATTAAATCAGAGAATTGAAGTTTTAGACAATGAATATGTCATGGCATAGACAATGGCACCGACAAAGGAGAAATTTTGTGCAAAAATTAATGAAGCTATGACTGAAATTTTACCTTCCATTGAAATTATTTTTGAGCACGAAGAATTTGTATATAAATCAAAAGAGGTCATCGAACAGATAAAGTAAAATGTGTGTTGGAAATCAAGTGAAGCTATTGCCTTAATAAGAACCTTCAATTCAAAGACAAAAGAAGAACATGAAGAATATGAGATTACAGACAGAACTGAGACAATACTTGAGGTCAGAAGATTTGTTACAAAAAGGAATGTAATCTTAGTGTTAGACAATAAATGTCAAAATTTGGACTCTAGCATTAAAAAATTCCACAAGAAGTCCAACATACTACACCAAAAGGGGAGTATAGCTTTAAAGGGAATCAGAGATAAATTAGTTCAGCTAGATGATTATCAACAAAAGCTATATTCCATAGCAAGAGATAAATCTAAAATTTTGAACATAATGGGAACCATTTCAGGTAAAGCTTTCATGCAAGGTTTGAAATTCGACTTACTTATCAAACAGAAAATAAAACATCTGTTTATAGTCAAGCCTACTTTGTAGAAATATACTGAGGTGGATGAAACCTACAGAAAATTAATCAAATTCTCCACCCCAGATGAAGACAGATGAGATAAATTATGTCAAATTATTGAGTAAATAGGTACTCATGTTTAGCAACAAAACAACAATTTTTTTAAGCCGAGTCATCACCAGAATCCTTGAATTTAGTTCCAGAGAGATTCATTAGTTTTAGTTTTCCTATTTTCCTTTACTATTTTTGTAAACAATCTTTTAGGATATTTTGTAGAAACATATTAATATTTTAAATTAAGATATTTTGATAAATTTTTATAAATACTTCATATTTCGAAGTACAAAGGGCTGGAAATTGTATTAAGAAAGAAAACCTTTGATGTAAGGATCTGCATGTAATGAAGTGATAATTTCCATTAATATAGAAATATTGTTCCATGATTCCTAAGTCAGACAATTGGTGAAGTTTCATCTCGTGTAAAATTATTATTTTTCCAGTTTTCCATATGTTCTTTTTGTCTCTATTGTTTAAAGAAGATTAAGGGTTGAATTTTTTTATATACACTCTGCTCGGTTTTATAAACAATATCTATGTTTTCACTCTGATATTAAATATAAAATGCATCCTAGTATGCTCTATGTTTAATTGAATCTAAATCTTTTCATCCCATTCATTCTATAAAAGCTCTAAAGATATAAAAGCTTTCTTACCTTGCTCTATTACATCTGTTATGATATTCTTGTATTTGATCACCCTAAGACTGAGAACTCTATAACTAGCCTAATATCTCAAGACAACAATTCTAAATCATATAGAGAGATCCCTCTTTGAATTTGTAAGGGATAGATCGCAACATCCAAAGTGGTTTTGTGGTTACCTCTAGGTTTCTCTCACACCCTTGTGAATTTACAAAGTCAAAACATTATGGCGACCATACTAGGGACTCTACACAAATCTGATGTAAATTGAATTTTTCCCTAGTAAAAATTTATTTCAGAGCTTAAATGTTATTTCAAGTGTGTGGCTGCGAAATAAATGTTATTAAGGGTGTTTTCCACCTAAATTTTGTACATATTTCTATCTGTAAATAATTTATTACAGATTTAGCTCCTAGAACAATATACACTAGAGCTCATCCAGATCGTAAACCAACAAAATTTGTAGATAATCCTTAAAAATGTATCAGAAAGAGGAGTCTTGCTGTGAGCCAAGAAAGTAATAATCCATTGCCCAGAGTTAATTCTATCCCTGAAATTTTTTTAACTGTTCAGGGTATTGAATTTGACTTAACTTTTTAGCATAGCTCTTTTCATACCAAGTCAATCACTTTTGCACCTAAGATAGTTTTTGATGAAAGTATTTTGAAACCATATATCTCAAAGAATCAACTTGTTAATCTAGACTCTGATGAAGATGTTGTAAAATAATTTAATAAGATTGAAGTTTTAGTGACCAAATTAGATCAAGCTATGCATAAAGTTGCTATTCATTAACCACATAATTCTTCATCTTCTTCCTCTACAGTGATTCCCCCTATTACTACTTCTCCTCCAGTAATTCCCCCTATTATCATTGTACCCATTTCATCTACTATCCCTACCACCACTACGTCGACTCAATAAAGTAAAACCCCTCCCCCTCTAATACCCCCCATATCCACACCTATTCTAGTATCCACACCTATTCTAGTTTTATCATCTTCTCATCCCAAATTACCTATCATGGCAACTCGTTATGCCCCCCTCATCCTACTTGGAAAAATTAATGTCGTGCCACAAGATTATCAGATATGAATACCTCAATTTGATGGCACAGGGCCAATCACTACTCAACAACATATAGACAAAATGAATGATTATTTAGGTTTGCAAGAAATTGATGATGATGATGTGGAGATGAGACTATTTTCCTAAAGTCTCACAGGAGAAGTTAAGAAATGGTTTAAAGCAATTCCAACTACCTCTATCCCAAATCTCACACAATTTCACAAAAAATTCCTCAGAAGATGGGAAGTAAAGAAGAATCCTATCCAAATCTTGGCTAAATATGAGAGTATAATGGGGTCCCCTAGTGAAACAGTCCAAGACTATTGCACTAGATTCAATAACATTTCGAATTCTATCCCAACTGCAATACAACCCCCACTGGGACTAGCTATGATCAAATTTCCAGATGGTTTTGATCTAGACATGTCTTACCAATTGAGGGAGAGAAATCTTGCTATCCTTGAGGAGATGCATAAGAATGCAGTCAATGTGGAGGAAAACGTGTTGGCAAATAGAGCTAGGTTAAAGATTGAGAGGAGAGTCACTATTAAAGAAGAACCTACTTCTTCCTCATCATGTGCTAAGTTGGATATCTTAGTTAAAACAATGGAAAGAATGATGAAAAGGATAAGTTTAACTGACAGGGCTGCTCCAAGGAAAACTCAAGGTGTTCCTCCAATTATAAATCCTAATTTTACGAAAAATTGACCTAAAAATTAAACAGAGAGAACAGAGAGGCCAAATTGATCAGTAACAAATTAGACCTCCATTACAAGAGAATTATGCAAATGAAGAAGCTGAGATACCAAAGGATCTTGAAGAAAATCAAATAAACTTATTTAAGGAAAGTGAAACTGGCCACATTTTCTAAGTTTTCATACTTACATCGGATGAATTTCTGATTCATCCTATTTTACTCCCCTATAATAAAAGCTTCAAGCGACACCTAATTCTCTAAAAATATAACCATGCTTTGGATGGGAAGGGAATGGAAATTCAAAATTAATAAATCTTAAATTTCATACTTACATTGGACGAATTGTTGACAATCTCCTGGAGGAGAATATCCTTGTTGTTGTAGAAAGTGTTGATTATGAGGCTGAGCAACTAATTAATTTCAGCTTGGAAAGCGAAGGTCTCCACTTTTCCACTCTCCATGTTCACGTTTTCCATTGGAGTTGGAATTGCAATGAATCAAAATAGAATAGAACAGTGAACTAGACAAGCATTCAAGACTTTCAAATCCCTGAAAACCTTTAGCAAATGCAAAAATCTCTTCTAAGATATATCATAAACTCCGCTGATATCAACCTTTCACATAGAAATTTGTGAAGGCATACTTCTAATGGTTTCCTCAACTAAGTGATGAAGCCTAATAAACTTATATCTAATTCTACGACTCCTAGATCGTTCCTATCTATGAACGTCAAGTGAGGCTTTGGATGTCTCTAGAAGTCTTTCGAGAATCTCGGGGCTTCGCAAGAGTTTAGGTATTTGACAACATAGTTTGCCCAGTAAATGTGGTTAATTTTTTTATGATAGCAAGTCCTAACACCAAGGGTGTAGAGGAGAATTGACCCTCTGACCTCCCGATCGGTGAAGTACTTAACAACGGGGACTCGACCAGCTGAGTTAACCCTTGGGGTTTATTAATATATATTAATATTAATTTAGCAATATATATTAATAGGTTTATGATACAGATTGATAGAGGTTAATA
>APFE030973770.1:0-13357 GCA_000404065.3 Pinus taeda | reverse complement strand
TAATAAGCATAACTATTTTTAAAATCAACTTATAAAATTATATAAATCCTTTAAAAAAATAAAATAAACAAAATGCACAATTACCATAGACAAATTCTGCAAACCCCAAATATAAATAACCTACAGCACAATGAAACTTCAAAATACATCCATTAGTCATAACGATAAGCCTAAATACAATGGAATACCTTCACGCATATTCTATGGATTGATGTGGTCTCAAATGGAATAACAAATATCTTCTCGTCATTGGACTAAATAAAATTAAAGTGGCCGAAACACAAGATTACCAAAACAGCACTATCCCTTCATAACCTTATCCGCTAAGATGTACTTCTAATGTAGCCGCAACGCTATATAACCACTCAGACTTTGCTATTATTTGTGTTTATATTTTAAAAGCAAATTTAATTGGCTGAGTGAATTAATTGTAAAATAAGGTTAAGGTAGCCGAAACACAATTACCAAAACAACACTATGGCTTCAATACCTTCGCCGCTAAGATGTATTTCTAATGCAGCGGGAACGTTATATAACCATTCAGGTTTCGCTATTATTTGTGTTTATATTTTAAAAGCAAATTTAATTAGCTGAGTGAATTAATTGTAATTGAGTGCGAGGACACACGAATCTTGAAGACTAAATTACCCATAAACATAAACCCTATCCATAGTTGCAGGATCAGATCCATAAACGCTGTCCATAAACGTGCAAACAAAATTATCCATAAACGCTACGCTATCCATATTTGCCGGAAAAAATTATAAAGAAGGCTCGAAGAAGAGGAATGGCTTAAGTTAAGATAATTCAAAAAATATCCATAAACGCTATTCATAGTTCTGGAAATAAATTATAAATAAGGATTTATTTAAAACAATGCTCAAAGAAGAAAGAGGCGTGGCGTGAAGATAATTCGAATGCACAGAAATGGCTTCCTTACCTCGAAAAGAAATGGCGTGGACTGGAGCTTGGATCGAACACATAACCTTCATGGCATGGACCCGAGCGTGGATCGAACACATGACCTACATATACCGGAGCGTGGATTTAACACATGACTTTCGGATATTCACTCTCATGCTCAGCTTTCCCTCGACGCTCTCCCAACAAACCTATCTTCATGAATTATGAAAAAGATACATACAGAATTCATGAAAAAGATACATACAGAGCCAATAAGATTGGTAAGAAGCATATTGCTTGCTAAATCCGCACTTAGAAATGAAGGAAACCGTTTGTGAAAAAAATCCCATCGCCCGAATCCATCTATTAACTAAATTTAACTAAAGCAAAAAAGAAAAAGTCTGAAAAAGAAAAAAGTTAACTAAAGCAAAAAAAAAAAAGGCAAAAAGCTCAAAAAAAAAGAAAAGTTAACTAAATTTTAAAACCCCAATATTAATTCTATTTTTCAAACCACCAAAAACAAACAAAATAATAACAGTTAAATTTAAAATAACACAGAAAAGTTAAGATTCAAATTTCAAAAGGGAATGTAAAAAATTAAAAATTAAATTTAAAAACAACTGTTAATTTCTTTTGAAGTAAAAGATTGGCAATTTCAAAGGCCGAACAGTCCAAACAGAATTATCTGGTTTTTTTAAGAAAAACCGAATTAAAAAAAAGTAAAAAAGCAATGATGACATTTAAAAACAATTTGTAAATTGTTTTAAATTGGTGGAAGAATAAACAATGTTAATAAATTCACAAAATTACCAAAAAGAAATTATTATAAATATTTTTCAATACCTTCGCTTCTCTACTAAGATGTATTTCTAATGTATTGGTGCATTAAGACAATGTACCCGAAACCCTAGCCATTGTATTTATGTTTTAGAAGCAAATCTAATTGGCTGTGAGTACTAATTGTAAGTGTGAGAACAGAAGATCTGAAGAACACAAAAGTATCAATAAGTGCTTTCCTTTCAATTTCAAATGCGCTTAATATTTCAAATATGCCAACAAAATTATTCATAAACGCTATCCAAAATTATTCATAAACATAAAACCTATCCATAATTGCAGGATCAGACAATAAAACCCTAAAAGTATAATGGAACAGGAAAAATATCAATAAGTTCTCTTCGGAGTTGCAGCAAAATAATTATAAACAAAATTATCCTTAAGTGCAGGAAAAAATATTAAACCATATCCATAGCTGCAGTAAAAACTAAACCCTATGCATAGGTGCAGGAAAAAGTATTAAACCATACCTTAAAACAAGGTTCGAAGAAAAGGCATGGCTTCAAATCTTCAAACAAAATTATCCATATATGATATCCATAGTTGCGAAAAAAATAATTATAAAAAATTATCCATAACTCATATCCATAGTTGCGGAATTTTCTTTTTAAAAAGACTTTAAAACAAGGATCGAAGGAGAAGAGCCTCGACTATAGAATGTTAAGATAATTCGAATGTACAGAAATGACTTCCTTACTTCTAGTGTGATTAGAATTAAAATTATGAAGCTTTAGGTTTGTCGAAAGTTGATTGAACACATAACCTTCGGATATTCAGTTTGACGCTCAGCGTTCCCTTGACGCTCTCTCAACAAAGCTATCTTTCTTACTTCCGAAACATTGGCGTTACCCATGGAAACACCATCGTTTCCCATCATCCAACATCCTCATATAATAACTGATCGTTTATCGTCTTGAAACAATTGGGCATGGCCGCTGTTTCGGCCGTTGATGACCAGCAGTGGTGGGAGTCCGTAAGAAATCTTCACATATCGCCAAAGAGAGATTGAGATTGCGAAATCCGCATTGAACAATGAAGGAAAACGCTATGAAAAAAATTCTCATTGGTCGAATTCCGCTATCACTTAATCAGTGCTTAAAGACAATTTGAATTTAAGATCCGTGACACCCTAAGAAAAGCAAAAACTAACTCAATTTTAAAAGCCGAATATTAATAACATTCTTGAAAGATTTACAAACAAAAGAAAAGTTTAACAGTTAAAATAAAAAAAATAAAGCACACAAAAAAATTATCACTTAAATTTATAAAGTAAAAGATTAAAAGTAAAATTTACAAAAAACCATTCATTGTTTTTAAGAAAATATTGGCAATTTGAAATACTAAAAGTTAATGGTAAAATACAAATTTAGAAGTAAAACTTTATATTTATAGCATGGCAATAACATTATAAGAGAAAGAATTCACAGAATTAATCACCACCAAAGAAAGTGATTATAATTTTTTTCTCTAAAAAATAAAATTGTCAAAATATAATTTGATGATATGTTGTTTAATAACAAAATTCTTTATTAGAATTCATATGGTTTAATAATATTTTTTAGTAATAAAATAGTTTTTTATTAATAAATAAAGTTATATACACTAACAATTCTTTTTATTAGTAATTAAAAAATAATTAGTTTATAATTTTTTTAAAGAAATTTTAAATGATAAATTCATGTGGTTTAATAATAATTTTCAGTAATAAAATAATTTGTTTTATTAATAAATAAAGTTATATGCATTAACAATTCTTTTTATTAGTAATTAAAAAATAATTAGTTTATAGTTTTTTAAAGAAATTTTAAATGATAGATACTATAAATAATTTACTTATCTCAAAATGAATCTATTTTTTTCAATATTTCTAAGAGCTTTGCAAAACTCTAGTAGTCTCAAAAACTCTAGCTACTTAATCACTAACAGTTTTTTTAAGTACAACCAATCAGTTATTGGATTAAAACAATGAGGGCAATTATAAGGAAACACTAATCGAGTTTCCCAATAATATCTTGATTTGAAAAAAATATATATTAACAGATGTATTTATATATTCATTAATTATAATGAATTTATTATTAGATATTTGTCGATATTGTGCTCTATATTAACCTCCACAAATTGTCTCCCTTATTTAATGTAACATTTGACCACTATGACAAGTAAAATATCTGATACAATATGTTTCTCTTAACCAAAAACCATTATGAATGTCAAATCATTGATATGACACATAACCATTAATTTATTGTGATCATTCACACTCTTAGAGAAATACAAACCCTTTAATATTGCAACCTCTAACCACTATTACCATTAAGAAAAACTAACATTGATCACTTGATTATTTTCAAGGGACTAACTGTAAAATTAATTAAACCATAGTGCGTTATGATCTTTAACATAATGAATTCTAAAAACTATGACGCATAGTAGCCATTGTAACTCTTGAAATGTTACAACACACATCAATTTTAATATCGAACACATTAACTATAACATTAAAGTTATAGCTTCTATGTACTTAAAGTGGTCTAGCATAGTCAGGATAAAGATGAATGAAGTGTAATTCCAAATTAATTCCCATAAAAAAGGAATATAAGAAATGTTGGGAATTTTGGAGATAATATTTTGATTATTGATATTGACCCAGAAAGAACTTTTCACGACTCAAGATCATTAGAGTCAACATATGGTAATGATCTTGACTAGTAATGATGGTGTATATTTTGTAGACCTTTTAACGCCTTAATGTTAGTGTGTGAATTTCATTTTAGTTATTATTTCTTGATGATCTAATTTTATAAATAATTATACTTTTTTTCTATTTTATCCTTCCTTGCATTAAAAAATATTCTCTATTTGGTTTCTATTTATTTATCTTTATGTTATTGGGTTAAATATATATTGTTAAAATAAGTCTTTTATATCTTACTTTTTTTTTCTTATTTCTAATTTTTTTCCTAGTGAGCATTAAATTAAATGTTGAGTTTTGAGTCAAATCTAAGATTAAGGCTTGCTCTTCTACTACTTTTTTTGATATGTCAACTATTAGGGATATATATTCGAAACACATTACATAAAACATGTAAGCAATCTCATTTTTTTTATTTAGCAATGACATTCAAAGGAAGCAAAACACAACAAAAAGGGATGATAGTATAAAAAGTACTTACATAAAATATGTATGCCATGTCATTTATTTATTTAGCAATGACATTTAAAGGAAGCAAATCACAATGGAATAGAATGATAGTATAAATATTTCTTCTCCTTTAACCTTGTTAGATTCAACAATAGTGTTATGTTTTTTGTTATTTTTTCACAATTCTGTAGCATAATGTTAACAATTAACTTTTCAGATATGCATGATATCTATTATGCCATTCAAAATAAAATGTTAAAATCGAAATAAGAATTTACATTCTGATTTTTAAATTAATAAATATATTAAACAAAACTCATTAAAATAAATCCCCATTCAAAAGGATAGGTTACCATTTTCATTTGGATGAATAAGGAGAGTCTCTAACATTAAACTCATTGTGCTAGAAGAAATTTCTCAAATTACCATGATGACAAAAATATACAACTGAGCAAAAAACATTGGTGACATGTTGAATATGAATCCGTATGGATGTAAAAATTAAAATAACTCCATTTTGTTCCCCTCTTTAGTAATTTGGTTAGCCTTGAAGCAAAATTCACCAGATAGCCCACAAGAAATCTTCAGAAATCTTCCAATAAATAGAGGGTACCTCAACACGTACAAAAAATGTTTCATCCCTCATTGCACATTCAATTGTCCCTCAAAATATCTAAATTTTGGTATGTTTACTCTTTATATGTAGACCAGGAAGATGTTCTGTATCAACCTACAACTCACCAAATGTTTACAGAATCAGTTTATAATCTAACATAATATTCCCAGTTTTACCACCAGCTTGAGAAGAAGAAGCAGATATACTTTTACTGCTTTCATATGTTTAAGAGGAAGAAGAAAGGGAAGCATAATTTTACAACGCCATTTATATTTGACCTATCAGTACCTCTGACATAATCTCCTAATAATATGAAAGAAAATATTCACAGATCTCCTAAGAATATCAAAGAAAATATTCATGGAGTTAAAAAAAAGTGAAGTAAACATCTACAATGAATGGGAATGAAATCTTGGCACGTATTCAACTTGAAGACCCGCAACAAAAATAGAATCTACACTAAATTGCATGAATTTTCTTTAGCATACCATAGAAAAGCCTAGAAAATGTCGATAACTTCTAGCATAATCTATTGAGCCTGACGTCTTACAGTTTCTTGGACATGGAACAAATGTATTCATTGAAAGAATAACATAGAAAATGATGGTAGTTCAACAAATACAAGAACATAAGAAATCAACTCCACACAAACATGACATAGAAAATGGAAGTTCATCATAGGCATAGGACCAAGGATAGTAAACTAAACCCAACAGGAGAAAAATCATGTTTTGATCATTGACTTCACTTTTGATTCACCCCTTGTTACTACAATAACAATTATAGAATAAAATTACGGTCAAGATAAAATGCGATGTACCTATACTTAGGAAGTTGTATCGAAACATTCTAGGTTGGATGACATATTAATGGAAATGCCAATGAAAATCAATTTAGGAGTATAGGTTACTTCAACCTCACCATTAAATAATCAACAAGTTCATTGTGTATAGTCAAATACACTTAGTACTCCGTCTATGATATAAAGAAGAATAGTAAAACATACCTCGTGAGAAACCCAACCATACCATTCTTCAGGAAAACATATATTTAAAACCGTAGAAATATTTGTGAGAGCAACCAAGAAAATATAAAAAAGAAATGAAGTTCGATCGTAACAAGATTCAACAGAAAAAACAACAAGAAATGGAGATTTGGTTTCAATGTTAGAACTAAGAAATAAAACAACTTAATATAAACATTAGAATAAGAAATAATGATCCACCTTTTGTTGTCCAACAATTAGTACATAAGTCGGTTGACCACAATGAGAAACACAATTCTTAACTAAATGGATTGGAAGACAAAGTGATAGCTCAAGAAATTAATAACTATCCATTATAATTCAAAAGTCTCACCAATAATTTTCCCAAACAAAGAAAGAATTAGAAAAGTCATTAGATCATGCAAATACACTTAGCATAGTCCTTAAAAATTGGCAAACATATTTAACATCCACATGCAATTCGATCAAAAATTAAAGAATTTCTAATTTTAGAATTATACCCTCGAAGAGTAACTCTATCTTTCCCTCCCATTCTCTCTCTCTCTCTTCCACTCGCACTCCCTCTCTCCCACCCTCTTTATCCATCCCCTTGTGTGCTACTCTCTTTATCTCACTCACTCTACTCCCCATTATCTCTTTACCCGTTTACCTCACGCTATACCACCCTCTCCATTTCCTTCTCCCCCAATCCCCCTCTCTCCCCCTCCCCCTCTCCCAATCACTCACTACCTACATCTATCCATCAAATTAGCTCTCTCTCTCTCCCCCTCCCTATCTCCCTCTCTCTCTCTACTCTCTTGTTCCCTTCTCCATTTCGCAGCCTCTCTCTCTCCACCTCTCTATTCTCTTACATGCTAAACCTACCTCTACATCCCTCTCTTTCCCTCTCCGTTTATCTCACCCTTTTTATCCCTCCCTCACCCTCCCCCCACATCTCTCGCTATCTCTCTCTCTCTTTCCCTCCCTCTCTCTCTCTCCTTCTCCCTCTCTCTCTTTAACTCCCTCCCTCGCTTGCTCTCTCCCTTCTTATACTATCCTATTACCCTATCCCTCTCCAACACTAAGTCTATCACTCTCTCTTCCCTTACATTGTTCCCCTCCCTCTACCTCCCTTTCTTTCTCCCTCTCCCTCCATCCTACTCCCTCCCTTCCCCATATGTTTCTCCTTCTTGGACTTACATTTCCGATGTTCTGATAAAATTATAAATAGTTGGAACCTTTAGTGATTACATAACGAATAGGTGAATTTGAATGTCATTTAGGACACTCTATACTACTTCATTTTGTCACATTCTGTAATAATTTATTCAAATTTTTTTACCGTCTGTTTTTCTTACTATTATATATGAATTTTATGGCTTCTACTTTTTGTGTTATGGAAACACTTCTTCTTACTTTAAAGAATTTATGAAAACGTTCCAATTCACATCATCAAAGCAGTGATATTGGAGTATTCCACAATAGATATAATATATTAATCTATTACAACATTTATGATAAAACAAATGTCATTCTCCATGTCTTGGTCCATTCCTTGGGAAAATGCTGCCAACCCCATAGTTTTCGAAGTGATTTACAATCATATCATTTATATGTCCATGATAGTACTTATTCTAGTACCCATTTGGAGGCATGAGCTTCTCCTACTATTGGTGCAAACATAATAAGAGTTTCATCTACAAATTGTTGATAAAATGCAATTTGATCATCCCCGTGAAGTTACATACCCCTAGTTTTGTTTGAGGGTACCACAACCTTAATAGCTCAACTCATTCCTTTTTCCATTAGAAAGAAGAAGTAGGATAATAGGTCCCCTTGTCTAATTCCACAAGGTGGACTAAATGTTGAGGAGGGTGGTCCATCTATGAGAATCAAGAAGAAGGCCTTGGAAATAAGAGAGATAATCTAATTTTTCTATTTGTCAGAAAACCCAAAGGTGAAAAGGACGTGATAGATGTATTGCTAGTTGAGTCTACCAAAATAATTGGGCATGTCAATCTTAATGACCATACCCAAATTTTGAAATCTTTATAGATCGAATCAATTCATGGGCCAAAATGATGCTATAAAATATTTTTCCACCTTCACCATAACTAGATTTCTCCTAGAAGATGAGATTTCTCATGTCTTCCTTAGGAATTTGTGTGAAGTAGGCAACATTATGTTTGTGAGTATTCGGGATGTTATGCAAAATCCCAAACAAATTCCCAAACATGTGACTTAATGATGGCCTAATATGATTGAAAGATGTCTAAAGCAAATCCATCTCGAATAGGTGTTTTTATTTGAACATTTAAATGGCTACTAGTTCGATGTAATCAAACTGGGGATGTTCTATGTAATTCTTTCAATGGAATCCCTTAAATACCTTTTTTTTTAGTGAGAAAAATATTAGTAGTAATTTTTCAATTCCTTTTCAATGTTAGCATCTCACTATAACTTAAAGCCCTAATTGTTTTTTAGGGCTGAAATTGTGTTATGATGTTGATGTTAAAACATGGATAAATGGAATAATTGAATGTTCTTCTCTCCTTCATTTAGCCATCAATATTTTACTTATTTTGCATAACATCCCCAATACTCACAAACAAAATACCACCTAATTCACATGTATTCCTAAGGAAGACATGTCAAAGAATGTAAAATCTCATCTTCTAGGAGAAATCTAGTTTTGGTGAAGGTGGAAAAATTCTTTATAACATCCTTTTCGCCCATGAATTAATTTGACCTATAAAGATTTCAAAATTTGGGTATGGTCATTATGCTTGACATGCCCAATTATTTTGGTATAACCAACTAGCAATACATCTATCACATCTGTTTCACCTTTGGGTTTTCTGACAAATAGATAAATTAGATTATCTCTTTTATTTCCAAATCCTTCTTCTTGATTCTCATAAGTGGACCACCCTCGTCAACATTTAGTCCACCTTGTGGAATTAGACAAGGGGACTCATTATCCTACTTATTCTTACTAATGGGAAGTAGGAATGAGTTGAGCTATTAAGGCTATGGCACTCTCAAACAAAACTAGGGGTATGGAACTTCACGGGGATGATCAAATTGCATTTTATCAACAATTTGTAGATGAAACTCTTCTTATTTTTGCACCAATAGTAGGAGAAGCTCATGCCTCCAAATAGGTACTAGAATACCTTATGGTAGCTTTGGGAATAAGTATAATTCATGGTAAACTACATATATTCTTCTTCAATGCTCCTATTGCTATTCAATTACATATTTCCAAAATTCTTGGATATCAATGGAGTTACCTTCAGTCTAAATACATGGGTTCTCTATGTGTTACAAAGGCCCTTTGGTGTGCCTTGTGGGAGTATCTTTACCTTTACTTCTCCAGTTTCTTTTGCGTGATTGTTGTTATGGTCACAAAAGGATTGTAAGCTAAATTAGTGATATTATAGTTAGAATCAAAGTTATGAAGCTAATGAAGCTAATGAAGCTTTGAGATAAGGAGCATTATTTTTCCATTTAAAGCATTGAGAATGTATTAGTTGAAGCATGAAAAACTATATTAGATAAAGCTATTGATTAACACATAAAAATCTTTATATTTTGATAAGCTATACATTCATTGTAATAAATGACAATAATTTGCTCAAAAAAATATTATAACCAATTGGAAATAACTAAATAATAGGCAAGAAACAATTACTACAATGACTATTCCTTGTCAAAATATGTAAAATTTTAAATAAAATTTATATGTATATCTTAATAATATAAAATTTCAAATTAAAAGAATAAAAATAAAATAAATAATGATAACAAAAAACAAATTTGAGATAAATTATTTAATTGATGTGGATTTTACTCTTTTAGAATTAAAAGGACAAAATTTTCAGCATTGTTATTTATATATATAATATTGAATATGTATATTATTCACACAAGTGATTAATATATTTAATATAGAGCCTTAAAATTTAACGTGTTCCTTACTTACTCTGTTACATTAATTTTTAATAACTAACATGCAAAATTGTTAATCTCAAATGGATAGTTAAGTTATCAATATCAAAAATATGGTTAACAAAATTTAGTGTTCTAATATTAAATTGATGGTTAACGAATTTTACTATATTTGTAATTAGAATATTTCTAATTTGCATTTAAATTAATAAATTTTGCTACATATATATAATGCCAAATTTATAATATAGTTAACAGACTTTAACAAATCTGAATTCAATTCTACATCGCCCAACAACGCCACTCGGAATTTGAAAATGGGTATTTGCCAGCTCAGGAGTGTGGAGACCACAGAGAAAGCATTTTAAAACGGAAAACATGGCGGAGATTATGCGATGGTAGGTGCATAAAATGGCCATGATGTGTTCTGGGAAATAGTAAATTGAAAAAAGCATAGCCATTGTGGAGACGAGGAAATAAATAAGGATTGAGCTTTCCATGCTTTCCATGCATGGAGAGAGTGAATCAAACCGCTCGTTGGTGCACAGCTGAGCGAGAGCTGATGCCTAACCTTTTGGCATCTTGTCAGAGAATGCAAACGCATGCATACCCCGTGTAACGCCCTGCGGTTATGTAGCCAGGCGCGCACTCTCCTCACTTAGAAAAATCGACTAAGGCATGGAACCATCGTTTATATGCGAGCTGGGCGTGGATGAGCGATGGGTGAGCCGACTTGACATAGGGGTGTCGCACATCGGTTGAGGGCGTCGGCACATGAATAAACAATGGCATTGGTGGGTCGACCGAGGGGAGGTCGCCACACATGGTGAGCGTATAAACGTTTGGTGAAGCGCTCATTTGGAAGAATCATCGAATCATCACAAGTCTTCATCACACAAAGGAGAAGTGCGCACTTGGTAGCCGCAGCAAGGCGTATAGGAGATGCACCCGCCTGTCGGGCAAAGGCACACGGAGAAACGGTGAAGGCGCGGTTGAGAATCGGTTGAGGGTGCAGGTGAACTGCCCGCCGGGTAATCGTTTGTTGTTTGTGCAGGTGTGCACAGGTGCGCCCGCCCGTTCTGGCACAGTTGTGCTGTTTGGTTGTATATTGAGTGAGAGTTGTGGTGTGACCACCGTGCGCTCTTGCACGGGCGGGCGCCCAACCTCATTTATGAACGTCGGTGGAGCGACACTCCCGACCATTGTACTATTTCTCATATATAATAAAAATAAATTCTCTTGCATATTGTTGGTGTTCTTTTTGTCGTTTATCATGATGTTTATTATGGTTTCCGCACATTATAAAGTATTTCATGTTTGATATAAATGATTGAAGTCGTAGTTCATAAAGTAACATAATAATGGAAAATGTTGGTTACTTAGGCGGTGCCGCACTCGGCCAATTAAAGGAAAAAAGAATTGGGGGCATGACAGGTGGTATCAGAGCCAGTTCACAGATGGTGAAGCCGTTGCTTGATGATGAACGCAGTGAACAAGTATGTATGCAAGGACAAGTTATGGTGAAATCATGGATGAACAGTCTGGGTTTCATGGACTTGATGGTCCGTGGCAAGACCATTCCAGCTCTTGTGGACACAGGGGCCACTCATAACTTTATGATGACATGGTTGGCAAGAGAGGTCAGATTGATGATCCTCCCATCGAACATGGAGGTCAAGGCAGTGAACTCTAGAGCTAAGGTGGCGGGTTTGGCACACGAAGTGCCGGTGCAGATAAAATACTCGACAGGTCAGTTGGACTCCACGGTGATGGATATGAACGAATTTGATATCATACTTGGACAGGATCTCTTGAAGGGAAATAGGGCTATTGTTGTCCCCTTCTATGATGAGGTGGTGCTGGTTGGACAGACACAAAATTGGACTTTGCCCACTCACAGGAAAAGGAGGGAAGTTAAGGTAAAGCATGTTTCTACACTGAGTTTGGAGAAGGATATGAAGGAGTCAGATATGGAGACATATGCGGTGATGTTCAAGGGAGTCGAAGGTGATGGAGTGGGGACGCCTGTTCCGGCTGCGATTTCTGATGTGCTAACTGAGTATGTGGATTTGATGCCTAATGAGCTACCAAAGAAGCTTCCACCAAGGCGTGCAGTGGACCATAACATTGGGCTTGAACCAGGGAAGCAACCCCCGGCAAGAGCACCTTATCGTTTATCAGGGCTTGAGTTGCAGGAATTGAAATGATAGCTAAAGGAGTTAGCTGATGCAGGTTTCATTAGACCTTCAAGGTCCCCTTATGGAGCTCCAGTATTGTTCCAGCGGAAGAAGGATTCGAATGAGCTATGGATGTGTTGTGACTACCGTGCATTGAACAAGCAGATGGTGAGAAACATGTATCCTTTGCCATTGGCTGCTTACTGCTTTGACAAGCTTGCGAAAGCTCAAGTGTTTTCCAAGCTGGACTTGAGGCATGGGTATTATCAGGTGCGGATAGTTGAAGGAGAGGAGAAGAAGACCGTGATAGTAACAAGGTATGGTAGCTTTGAGTTCCTTGTTATGCCATTCGGGTTGTGCAACGCTCCTGCTATGTTTTTCACTTTGATGAATGATGTTCTACGACCATACTTGGACTCGTTCGTAGTAGTATACTTGGATGATATAGTGGTGTACAGTGATAACATGGAGGATGATAAGAAGCACTTGGTGATGGTGTTCGAGGCACTGAGGGCAAATGAGTTGTTCTTGAAAAAGTCTAAGTGTGTGTTCGCTGAGACCGAGATTCCGTTCCTTGGACATATTGTTGGTCAGGGGTACATACGGATGGAGCCGAGCAGAGTAAAGGCGATTGAGGACTGGGTTGAACCGAAGAATGTCCATGAGATGAGTGTGTTCTTGGGCATGACCAACTACCAATGGAAGTTTGTAGAAGGTTACTCCAAGGTGACATCGACACTGAC
>APFE030973763.1:14632-33818 GCA_000404065.3 Pinus taeda | reverse complement strand
TGAAGTTGCTCAACAAAGAAGAGACAAGGACATCACTAACCTGCTGATGACTTTGTACAAAGAACTGGTGGAGACCCAACAAAGGCTGCAAGATACTGAGAATACCTTAGAAGCAGCTACACAAAGGGGAGAACAAGGACAGTCCTCCAAAGCACCCACAGGGGTAATAAATCTAGAGGAGACTCCTAAACAAGATGTCCCCCCAAAGCAGGCAGCAGGAATAGATGCAGCCACAACAACAGAGCCAGCCAGTACAGCACCACCAACAGAGCAGGCCGAGAGCCTAGATATGCAGAAGTTAAGACAGGAAATTCAAGTGCTGGAAGATCAAATGACAGAGCTAAACAAAGCCAAAGAGAGCTTAGCAAAAATAGAGGAAAAATATGATAAATCCAAGCAAAACGTGGCTGAGAGGGAGAGGGAAGTAAAATCCCTAAGGAAGACAATCACAGAGCTGGAAAAGCAGCTCAGTTTTGATCAAGTGACAACAGAAATCAAGCAGGTGATATGGACTGCCATTGGACAATCAATCTCTAACCAATGGGACTACATTGATGCTATGTATGAGCAGATAGGACTCATTGGCAAGGCAAAGAAAGAACTGTATAGAGCAAGAAATGCTCTAGGAGACATGGCTGACCTTGCCCCCAAAATGATTGAAGTCCTCAACCACAGGAATGCTTCTCAGCTAATAAAAATGGGAATTTCTAACAGGACTGAGACCATTTCCTTAATCAAAAGGACTACAACAACGAGAAACCTAATTCAGAACTTGGATAGAAAGGTCCATGATATGCAAGCAGATATACACAAGTTCCAGAACAGGTTTACAGCCCTACAGGACAGAGGGCTCCCCAGCTTAGAAGAATCAGGAAAGCTTCTCTCTTATGAGAAGTACATCAAAAGATTAAGCACTTTTTCAGCCATACAGATTGCTGAGGCTCCTGGGTCATCTACTGCAGGCCCACTAACAGGACAAGCACTTTTTAATAAATTAGATAATTTGTTTTTTATTAAAAATGAGATAGCACATTTATTTGATAAACCTCCCGATTTCTATAAATACACAGAAGCTGATGAGACCATAGGGTTGATTTTGAGGCACCAGCTCCCTCCTCCAGACACTTGGCAGGATTTAATACAATTACTCTTGAACCAAGGCTGAGCAGGCAAATGTTTTTGCAGCAGTACAGTCCGAATCACAGGTACAGGTGGACAAAACCATGTCAGCCAGCATAAAGACACTGAGCCAACTCAGTATAGGTACTCGGCATCAGAAGCAACATCAGCAGGTACAGGTGGCAGAGTCAAGAAAGATACAGAAAATCAGAAGTAGTAAAACACTTCAATGCTTCATTTATGAAGAACAGCGCAGTTAAAGTCCGCAGTACTCAAAGGGAAAAAAGCTATCCTGACAGCATTTAAAGGCTTTTACTATCATTTATCCTTGTAATAACTTCTCATCTGCTTTATCTATACAAGTGTAAGAGATATTTTCCTCTCAGATGACCTCATTCCTGAGATATTTTTGTATGCAAACTTCTATATATTCCCCCTCGTGTTTGTGTAGAGGGGTTGGACTCTGGATGTAAGAACTTCTTTTCTGAGATATTCTCTACAACTCTGATATTATAGACTCTTCAGACAAGTTTAATACAAAGGCAGTGGGATTTCTTCAATGATGTTGGTCTCTTGACCTTTTGATGGTGTGTGGCTTGAAGCAGCAAGATTCCTGTGCATTACATGGTCCAAATAAGTTTTCCTCATGACTCTTTATTTCACCTGTGTTTCCTCTTATTTCATACATGTCTCGTGTTTTCTATGCGTTTAAACTCTAGATAGCAAAGAAAAAGGATAGTATCAGGACTTAGTCGTTGACTACCCTGGCCTCAATCTAAACTATCTCTTATGTTTTCTTCTGATAAGGTGTTGTAAAGCGTAATTCTTAATTGCTACCTTTAAATAACCATATCATCACTGTATATTGTTGTTTTAGGAATTCAAGTCATTTCTCCTAAGATAACAAGCCTCGTTCACAAATATACAGCTTAAGTAAGGAAATCTTAATTGCTCATTACTAGTTGTATTCACCTCATGCTCACTATTTACATTTGTTTCATGAAATGCACACAGGCCCTGTAGCTTTCTTCCTCACCGAAATCAAGATTTCAAGAGAAAAATAGTCCCAGACCCCATTGCCCAATGGACTAATCTTGCCTGCTGATATATTTTAAAGGAAACAGAAGCATCCTCCCAACCAAACACACAAAACAACCAAAAAACTCATCTCATAACTAGCCTAAAACCCTCACTGAAAGAAGTGACAAACCTGATAGAGAGAGCCCTCTCTGACTGCAGCTGGGGTAGAAGCTGCAGCCCAAAGATTGGTTAGTGGTTACCCCGGCCGTATTCTCTTGGGAGTCAAAGAGAACAACCTGGGTGTTAACAGTATCATTGATTTTCCTGCCCTTCCGCATATAAGGCTATACCACATCTTTCTAGTTGTGGTTCTTTCATTCTCCATGTTTTGATATTTGAGGCTTGGTCCTTCTGAGTTGTCTATCGAAACCTTCTCCTCTATTCAGAGTCTTCATGTCCAAAATTATTACAAATAGAACATTCTACTTCATTTTAAAGAGCAGAAAAGTTATTGTAGGTCCTTTTCATGATCCCAGTCATACTCCTCTGTTTTGAGTTTCTCTAGTCATGATAGTCTTGTAGGCAACACACTGAGCTGCTTTGTGTCCAAAGTTGTGACAAGAGAAACATTGGCCATTGAAGAAATTCCTGCGATTATCAACCCTGTAGACCGAATGATTGTAGTTTTCATTGACATTCATTCTTGAGGCAAATTGAGAATGATTTACCTGTGGTCTGTTGTAGCTTCTGTTTATCCTTGAAGTAGATTTCCCCTTATTTACTTGGTGATCTCTGTTCATTCTTGAAGAAAAATGTCCTTGATTTACCTCGTGATCTCCATTGGGCCTTTGCTCACTCCTCTATGCTGCATCAAGATAAATTTTGGAGGTGGATGGTTTCTGTGCTTGAAATGTTTCTTCATTATATCCTAGACCTGTCTTGATAAGAGGAGAACGCTGCACATTGATAATCTCATCTAGAGTTTCAGATCCTTTAACAAATATAAGATTAAGAGCTTTTGTTTTCTCAATCTCTTTTCTAAGTCCCACAATTTCACGTTCTAACTTTTCATCATGTTTTTCCCTTTCAGCCAGTTGAAATTGCAAAGTATAAATAATCATATTTTTCTCTTCTAAGCAAATTTTGAGTTTAAAAATCTCTTCATAAAGACCTTCTTCATCTATAGAATCCATAAAATGATCATCTTCAAAAGCCATTAAAAGTCTAACGGGTTCCTTACCTTTGTCAAGCTTATCTTTATGAGGACACTTGGCAGCATAGTGACCAACTCTTCCACAAGCAAAGCATTTGACGGGTAACTTACCTTTGAATCTTCCAGCACCCCGTTGAAGGTTCTTGACAAAATTTGATTCTTCCTCTTCTTCTGACATATGCCCTGACTCATAGTAATCTCCTTTACCTGAAGCCTTGAATGCAGCTTCTCTCCTGTCTGATGGTCCTCCTTTCCTCATTTCATAAGCGGTTAGAATTCTGTGTAGCTGCGACATGGTAATTTATTGAAGATTCTCCTTTTCTTCTATTGCAAAAACATTTGATTCAAACTTAGAGGACAAAGATCTTAGAACCTTTTCAACCACAACAGCCTCTTTTATTTCTTCACCCAAGTTTTCATACAATTAACAATCTCATCTATACGTAGAAAATATTTAGCCACACTTTCGTCATTATACATTCTGAGATTTTCATACTAAATTCTGAGGGTTTGAAGTTTTGCTCATTTTACCTGTTCATCTCCTTCATAGCTCAGAACAATCTTGTCCCATATTTCTTTTGTGGTTTTATACTGCATCACCTTGACAAATTCAGATTGTGATAGACATCCTAATAGAGAATTGACAGCCTTTGCATCTGTTTCAAACTGCTTCTTTTCAACCGGATCTGTAGGAGTTGCTGAAGGAAAAGTGTACCCTGTATCTATGATATCCCAGATTTCTGACCCCAAGAGATTGAAGATAGGCTGTGACTCTTACCTTCCAATAGACGAAGTTGGTCCCATCAAAAATTGGTGGCCTAATCGATGCTTCTCTCTCGTAGTTGCTCATGATGATAGACCTTCCTTCAAGTGATCAAGCATCTTCTGAAGGACCTGCTCTGATACCAATTGTTGGAAATAATACTGAGAGGGGGGTGAATCAGTATTATCAAGTCAATTATTTTCTTTTTCAAACCCAGATCATATACGCTGCTTCAGTTAGTGAAAACCGCGTATATACACAACTACAGATAAGGAAACCCGCATATACCATGCAGACTTATAATTTAATTTATCTTACAGATGTTGACCATTAATCTATGTATCAGAATCAAATAAACATTAACCAGAAACAGTGAAACAGATTACAAGACAATCACACACAAGAACACAATATACAAGGTGGAAACCCAATGTGGGTGAAAACCACCTGCTACAGTTCGTCTCTATCTTCCTTTATTTAGAAACTTCTTTTTACAATGTTTTTGTACTGGTGCAGTCCTTTACCAGTACGTAGGCTACTACCTGTAGAGAGCTACAACCCTCTCTTGTTCTCCAGCTTTTCTTGGAAGGGAGATACAACCCCCTTAGCTCTTGTACTAGCTGGGATACTAGTACGCAAGCTACTACCTGCAGAAGGCTACAACCTTCTCTTTGCTTCCAAGGACCACGTTTCATAAATTTTCAGACTGGATCCATGAACATCAATCAACCATCAAGAATTTATGTATCAAACAATCTCCTTTTCACCAATTAACACTAAATCAAATAGACACTTCTCTGACAGCTGTACCCATAACACAGTAACAGTAACCACCCACCAAATTCTGACCCCAGAACACTGCAGTAATAAACAGAAGCAGCTAGAAGATAATTCAAGGGACGTACACTACTTCAAGAACCAGAAACCTGCATACAGATATATAAAGGATAATTCACTCTTTCAAACATTCAGACATTAGTTAACCTAGATTACCAGATTTATAGATTGAGCAAACGCCACATAGAATAGATCAAAATCATACAAATATACTATCATTCAAGCCTTAAGATTTTGACCCATCAATAGAACGTATCCTTCTCCTTGCGCTCAGGTTTCGTCTTCATTCAGATCCAGATCTCCACCATAACCCAATCACAGTATTCCAGATCTAGCACTTTATCAGATATTCAATAATTCAGATGATACCTTGCCGAATGATCTCCTTCCTCTTTTATAACCTTAGGCCTTTCACAATACCACAGTCCAAAAACCATAACAATTCAATACCATGGACCCAATACTTGGGTTCAACTCTTTTGGATGCAATACCACAGACCAAAAACATAGGATCAAAAACTCTCGGACTAATACCATGAACCAACCATAAAATTTCCCATGCGCGTGCACTTTTCTCTGCATGAAAGTGCATGAACTTTTCTCTGCATCAAGGTGCGTGAACTTTTCTCTGCATGAAAGGAACTTTTCTCTGCATGAAAGGAACTTTTCTCTGCTTGAAAGTGCATGAACGTTTCTCTGTATGGAAGGAACTTTTCTCTGCATGAAAGTGCGTGAACTTTTCTCTGCATGAAAGGAACTTTTCTCTGCATGAAAATGCATGAACTTTTCTCTGCATGAAAGTCTGTGAAAGTTTGTACACTATAATTTATCATTTGAGATGAGTGGGATGCCATCAAGTACAGAGTATGTATCATAATGCCAACAGTTTCCACATCTATTTTGTTTTGATGATTTACATAAATATGGTTTTTTGTAGTTGAAAGAATAGAAAAGCTTTTGTATAAGGGTCAAATTTGCAAATCATTTCCTTGAGAGAGAATGGATAGAAGGTTAACCTCAAGATCAACAAACTAAAGTTAATGTAAGTACGAGAGGTAGTTCTATCAATTTAACTTGTATTTTATGTTTATTGGATAACTATAGCATGTGTCCTTGAATTTCCCCACTTAAGCTGAAAATAGTGATAAACCATAGAATAAACATCACATCAATGAATCATTAGTTGCAGTATGTTGGAGCTAAAGTTTAGCCATTAGAAAAATAAAGTTTAATGTAAATGAAAGAGAAATTAAATATAAATGAAATGCTATGAAATGGACATTTCCAATGGAGGGAAGAATAGTTGTAAGATATTTCCATTAAAAGGCTAAAATATTCTCTCCTAAGTTTAGGGTTAAGGGTTTTTGAGGAGCATGTAATGAGAATTTGAGTTTGTCTTTAGGGATGGATGGGGTCTAGGAGTGTGGGAGCAACTAAAGAGGTTGGGAATGCATATTGTATAAAATTTTGTGCTTTGTTAATGAAATGAATCTTGATTTCGATATTGTTTTTTTTTTGCAACATCTTATGGGTTAGTTTGTTGTACAGTTTCGTGGGTTACTTTGTTGTACAATTTCATGTTTGATTTGCAGTAGTGTGCTTTTATGGCCAAGTGTTTGTGATATGTAATGTGTTATTTTTAGTTGGTTGTTC
The DNA here is from genome assembly GCA_000404065.3 of Pinus taeda. NCBI lineage: Eukaryota > Viridiplantae > Streptophyta > Pinopsida > Pinales > Pinaceae > Pinus > Pinus taeda. The sequence goes on along the minus strand of APFE030973763.1, from coordinate 27,213 downwards.
ATAGTTGTTTTATGTTCAATTTCTTCAAGTGTGCTCATTTTGTTCTCCATATGTGGTGTTTATTTCTGCAATAAGTATTTACTGCTGCAAATTTTTATTTCAGTTTCATTTTTTTTCTCTTAGTTTTCTTCCTAGATAGAGGGTATAAAATGTGTCTAACAATTTACACTAGACTCAAGACCTAATAAGCTACATATATAGGACCACATGAACATTTTTTTGTCAGTAATGAAAGATTGTGGTTCAAAACCTGATAAGTGTTAGAGTCCCAGAGTCCTGTGCTTGCATCTCTAAGTCTTACGATCCTGGATTTGATAATTAAATGTTGGAATTATGATACATATAACTCCACCAACAAGGATTGCAAGTAAGGAGTTTAAATGAAATATATGAAGATTATTTTAAAAGGAAATTATGGTCGATTTTAAAACTAGTGTATTCATATAAATTAAATTCATTAGAAAATTTCAAAACATGTATCTCATAATTCTTCTTACATTATCAAAGTCTTGATGGTGTTGAATGTGCCAACATATAGGGTCTCTCCCCTATATGAGTTTGCAATTAGACCTCACACCATTTGGTGTAGGACTCCTATCAAAAATATGGCCCGACTACCATTAACTTAGATATTTTCCTTGGCTTAAATAGTCAACATGATAAAGTGGAGTGCATGTTTTTTTGAATGAGAAAAATAGTGGGCCTTGTGAAATGCTCAATTTTAAATGTATCAAGGTTCTTTCACTACATGGGAGACAATGTGAGCCACTAAAAGAAAAGAAATAGTACCAATCTAGTGGAGATGCACACATATAAATGAGAAAGAATCATTAGACATCAAGGGAAATAGTTCACATAGATGCAACGATCATTGAAATCATAGCAACACATTTCCAACAAGTTCAGCAACAAAGTCGTCGAAATAGTTCAATTACTTTAGTACTTAAGGAAGCCAACATAAACCACAAACATTGAAAGAGTAGTCTCAAAACATCCATGATCCATGTATGAAAATGTGCGCTCAAAGGGAAGACATGTTTTTTTTGCATAGTTCGTAACAACAAAGGGCAATGATGATTGAGAGTACGCTATGTTCCCTTGGAGGGTGCATGGTGCACTTCAAAACAACAAAGGGTTCCTAATCAAGGCTTAAAAGTGCATTTTTGTGCTTCTAGCCTTAAAGGGTTAGCTTGTGCCACCAAAATTTTCTAACACTGTAAGATAGAACAAGGGGAGAATGCAATGACTCTAGACATGAAATCAAGTGTGACATATACCAAATCATCAATAAACACTAGATAGGCTTAAACAATGATAAATAAACATCAAAACACCAGTTTACATACACTTCCCAAGTAAAACGAACAAAATGTATGTGACTATGACCAAAAATGTCTTTTTACAGCAAACAAAGGTGTTATAACAATAAAGTGTACTAGAGATGTTCTATAAAATGTAACGACACTTAGGAATGATCAAGAAATCTTGAAACATGTAGAATTACTTGAAATGACAATTGAAGACCAAAGTGACACGATGCGACAGTTTGGTAGGCTCCAAAGTCTAAATGTAGTGAAGTTTTGGAGGGTGTTATGGTAGGGATAACACAACGATTGAAAAAAATATAAGATTTAATGGAATTATAACATTATTTTAAATTATTATTATTAATTATAAAATAATATCATAATATATATATATATATATATATAATATAATATTATATATATATATATATATATATATATATATATATATATAATATATATATAAAATACTACAATGATATAAATTAAAAATGGATAACAAATACAGACTCACTCCAGTACATAACAAATATGAAAACGTTTACTTCATTTGGAGTTTCTAAAATTAAAATAATATAAGTTATCCTTGCATCTTTCACCTATTTATGTCTCATCGTTGGATCATAATTCATATCTCTGTCCTAAGGATGAGCCACAGTTGATGGCTATAAACGTCTTCTCATGACCATAAAAACTTGAGTGAGTAATCCGAAAATGCTAGAATGAAATTAATCTTCTCATAGAATATTTAGGGAATCCAGTTTGTTAATCTCTAAATAAGATTTGTTACAATACCATGGGCTAATACCATGGCTTATCAATACCACATGTGTAAAAGATCATAAGTCATTTTCATATGATGCTTGTTTATATAACATTTCTTTTAATTAAAAAGGCATAACTAATTTGAATATAAATTTCAAAATTTGATTTGTGTATACTACTAAGATTATTTTATGGAAATTAAATATATATCATCTAACAAAAATGCTCTAAGGATGAGGTCCAACTAATACGTAGAGAGGTTTAGTCCCCGCAAGTCTTGTGCTCCAATCTTGGGCAAGACTATGTATGCCCAATAATTACTCCATACACAAATTCTTGAGTTGACAAAAAAAATATAATGAACTAAATAATTATTGATAATTAAATTAAAATTTGAAAATTTTTTAACATACTTATTTAGATAATTATATATATATATATATATATATATATATATATAAATAAAGTAATCTCAGGTTTTAAACTAAATTAATTTAAAGAAACAAAAATAAAAAAGTATTGTGGGCATGATAAATCAAAAACAATAATAAAAATATACATGGAGGTTAGTACGTAGTTAAAAGTTGGATAGTTGGTGTTGTGTGATTATTGATATCACATCACTTTAAGTGACATCTGAATAAATAAAGTGGCACCCAATGCATATATTAATAATCTCGATGGTAATGGAGGGTAGGTACGGGTGAGCATTATATTATCAAATATTTTAGGATGGAGTTGCATAAATTTCACATATGCAAGGATGGTGATAATTTACATGAACTCTACATCATAAAAAAATTATATTACAGAATGTTTATTATTATTTAATAATAATAATGTTGTAGATTAAATGTGTTGTATCTGTAATACGTTCTTGTATTTATGTCGAATGGTCATGTTTTCCATCCCTGATACAATAAGGAAGAGTTGCAGTCTTGGTCATTCAAATGGAAATTAAAAGCGAAAGGAAACACATGGAATGACAATCTCAGAGAAGGCTTACCATATCGGGGGTCGATATCAGATGGGAGACCCAAAATTTTGGAGCTAGAATTCAGCGGAGAGTAGAAAAGGGGAGTGTGGAAATACCAGAGGCCAAAATGAAAAGGGGAGTGTCGAAATTCGGGCTTTAGTCACATCAGAACCCCATAAATGAAGGACAAGAAAGAATGTATATTGGGGCTTGATAATAAATGGTTGGACATCGGAGATCAAAACCTTGTAACCCTTTAAAAATATAACTATTTATAGAAGCGTCGACATCGCTAAGAACGGGAAAAAAAAATCATTGAAAATATGAGGACCCGAGGTAGCTTTTATCTCTCCTCAAGACAAGACACATGGGGGTAGATAATTGGCTCCGTGGAGCTGACAAGGCCAATAACGCTAGTTTGATGTGGCCATACAGTGCACGTGGTAGCGGATTTCGACATTTTAGTGGGCCTAATGGGGAAAATTTGGGTTAAATGTATCACAACCAAGGAGGCTCTATGTGGAAATGATGATATGAGCATGACACCCCAAGGAAGGTTGGCAGTGTGAAGGAAAGAGTTTTCGTAAGCCCCAGTTTAATTATTTTATAAAAATTCTGATTTGATGGAGGGGATCCAATGTTTTCTTCACTTGGTCATGAGGACTTACGGGACCAAGGGCATAGAAAATTTTGAGCACCCGAGTGCTATGTTGAATATCGATGGTCAAAAATCTTGGACACCTTTTGAAGTTGCATTTTTGAAAGATTCCAATGAGAGGGGTTTCCAATGTGCAGTTGGTAGTTGGTTTCGAGGCCCCAAATAACCAAGGGCGTGGACCAAGGTCAAGCACCCAAGTGATATGGAGCCCATCGGAAGAGGGATACAATTGTAGCTTTGTTCTAATTTCTAACATGAAGAAGTTTTGATGGAGGGGATCCAATGTTATGTGGCACTAGTTTATAAGAGTTCAAAAGAATTGAGGGCTTAGGGTGGACAGAGCACCTAAGTGCTAAGAAGGAATATCGTAGCAAGGAGATAACAGAACTCTATTATAATTTTATTTTTAAAAGGTTACGATAATAAGGAGCTCTGACATTATGTCGCACTTGGTCGCAAGCATTCAAAGAACCAAGGGTGAAGCATTAATACTAAAGGGAGATCGGCTCCTAACAAGAGCCCAAAGGCTTAAGCACTCAAGCACCCAGTCCACTTGTCATGGCACAAGGTTCTATGGTGAAATTATGATAAGGGGGCTAAGAGAAAAGGGGCTGAGGAGCACCAAAATGTTACGATTTCATAATGTTCCTTTTATAATAGTTACGATAAAGGAAGGCTCTGATACTGCAGCCCGCCTCAAGCACTATAATGATTATCACATGCGTTGGTTTTATGGCATATGAATAATAAGGAGCTAAGCACGGGATGGCTCGAGGAATCAAAACTTTGGATTTTTGTAACCTCATTTTAATTGAAGTTACAATACACCTCGTCCCTGAAACTGCACCATGGAAGTGTTAAGTGGTGTATGGGGTTCTGATAGTGTACCACAGAGGAAATAAAGGGATGGATCGGTTGGAAGCTAGGTCACGAGGCACCTTCAATGTCACCACGCCTAATCATGGCTTGCTACAGAAAGTGGAAATTCAAGTTGTTAAAGGTAGAAAGTGACAGGTGAATTGGCTGAGGATCATGGGTGAATATAGTAGAAGAAATATGGCCAGATCATTAGCCTGCCACTCATGTAGACATTGGAGCCTAAGTCTTCCTAAGGAAATAAGGGGAATCGACATGGAGATAATTTGTTGTGTCCATCATGACACCCCACATTTCTCATGTTTTGTTATTTCGTAATTTTTTTCATTTTCAAGAAGAGAATCATATCTTTTTTGTAATAATTAGGACATTCACATGCTTAGACAACTAAGTCGATCAAACAATTGTAACATTTGAAGGTATTTTGTAAGTTGTTTTGCTTTGTTTCTACCCATAAAAAGACGGAGGAAACTCATTAAAAGGGCTCCAAATTTATGCTCTGAGAGGATCCAAAGTCTGTTTTCTAGAGTTCTGAACTCTTTCTCAGAGGAGGTTCCAAATTTGGTTCTAAAGTCTTATTCTTGAGGCTGTTATTGTTTCCTTAGTAAAATTCACCTATTTAGGCCTGCAATCTGTTTTCATTTTCGAAGTTAATGAAGAGGTTCTTGTGATTCTAAGCGTTTCGGATATGCAGTGTGTGTTTTTCATTTGTATGTCATTTCATATGCGTTTATGTTCCTCAGAAATTATGTAAGTAGTAGCTATTGGATTAACTTATATATCATAGATTTACTATGTTATATTGTAGCTGGCAATCCCTATGAAGATTATAGATCTACTATGTTATAGTTCGACAGAATGTGCCCATGAGATATTGAGTTGGAATCATTAAAATGGGTTCCATAATTTCTACATTTTATTTCCTTATTCTTTCATAATTATGTCGGGATTTGTTGCATAGGATTATGTCTTTATCTAGCCCTCTGCACTAGATTCCTCCCTTATATTTCTCCTTTTCATCTTTACTATAACGAAAAATCTAAGCAACATTCGTTGTGTGTCGGCCACCATACCCAAAGCATTTATTCTTGGGAATGATGTCCGGTTACTACATATACTATATATGCCTCTAAGAAAAGTTAATTGAACAAGATCTAAAATCATTTTCCCTTATCTCTTGAGCAACAATGAATTATCTTCAAGGGAGACTAATATTTCCTAGGCAGTGATCTCTCAACCCAGGGGTTGTCTATAGGAGCTACAACAAGTTGTATGGTTTATTTTTTTAAATTAGTTATTTAAATTATAGAAAAGTGGACGGTGGGAATCATTAAATCATTATTCGATTCAATGTCATAATTAAGGTTCAATTACAATGAAAATGAAAATAAAGTAACATGGAGATGTCGAGAAGATGATTTAACTAATAAAGAGGTTCTAGTGATTCCAAGCATTTGGGATATGCAATATTTGTTCTTCATTTGTATGTCATTTCATATTTGTCTATGTTCCTCATAAATTGTGTAAGTAGTAGCTATTGGATTGACTTATAAATCGTAGATTTACGATGTTATATTGTAGCAGACAATCCCTATGAAGACTATAGATTTACTATGTTATAGTGTGACAAAATGTACCCATGAAATATTGAGCTGGAAACCTTAAAATGTGCTTCATAATTTCTACATTTTATTTCTTTATTCTTTCATAATTTTGTCGAGATATGTTGCATAGGATTATGTGTTTATGTAGCCCTCTACACTAGGTTCCTCCCTTATATTTCTCCTTTTCGTCTTTACTATAACAAGAAATCTAAGTAGCATTCTCTGTGTGTCAGCCACCGTACCTGAAGCATCTATTCCTGAGAATGATGTTTTGTTACTACATATACTATATCTCCCTCTGAGAAAAGGTAATTGAACGAGATCTAAAATCATTTTATCTTATCTCTTCAGTAGCAATGAATTATTTTCAAGGGAGACTAAGATGTCTTAGGGAGTGATCTCTCCTCAACCCAAGGGTTGTCTCTAGGAGCTACAACAAGTTATATGGTTTAATTTTATTAAATTAGTTATTTAAATTACAGAAAATTGGACGGTGGGAATCATCAAATCATTATTCAATTCAATGTTCTAATTAAGATTCAATTATAATGAAAATGAAAACAAAGTAACATGGAGATGTCGAGAAAATGATTTAATTATGTTAAACACACATGGTGAGCGAAAACAATAGGAAAGATAAATCATGCACTACAATTTTTATTCACAAATGATACATACTTATAGTACATGTGGTGACCGTTGGGATTCATATCCCAAGGTCCCTTGGACTCCTTTGTCTGTTTAGCTTCCACACTAACCCATTTGGATTAGGTGTCCAACATTCCCCCCCTTAATCCGAAGGGTTATGTATGAGTCCAAGAAGAGAGCTGAAATACAAAATGTGCAAAAATGCATGGCAACACTAGGCTGAATGTGCTCTCTGAAATGTTGGTATAATAGGGCGGTGGTTTAAGGATGGGCACCAACACTGGAACGCTTAGTGCAATTCCTGGAACTCTTCCAAAATTCGCAAGAAGCTGTAAGCCTTCTGCTAGAGGAAGTGATCCTATTGTTTTAAAGAGGGAAACCTTCAACCATAAAAGGGAGGTCTCACCCCACATAAAAGGTAAACCTTCAACCTATAAAAGGGAAGTCTCAACCTGTGATGGTTTAAGGATGACCAACAACTCTGGAATTCTTAATGCAATTCCTGGAACTCTTCCAAAACTGGCAAGAAGCTGGAGTCTTATGCTAGAGGAAGTGTTCTCAATTTTGTTCTCGGAACTCTTCCAAAACTGGCAAGAAGCTGAAGTCTTCTGCTAGAGGAAGTGTTCTAGGTCACCAACTGAAGGCATGTTCATGCATCTTTGTCTCTGGCTACAACTCTAAAGCTGGTGTGGCAAGTTGTGGCTCAGGCTCGCTTGATGTGGCTTTGAAGCTTGTAGATGACCATCATTTCCCCCCCTGTCAGATACAAGGTGAGAAGATGGAGAAAACTCAACTGCAAGATTTTTCAATATTCTGGAACACGTTCTGACATGTGTTTGGAATATCTTCTTGGCTGTTGATGCCCATTGCCAAGAAGTGATCCATCCTAGATGAATCTTTGCTCTTGCAGGGTGTTTGTTTCTGAAGCATTTGTTTGAAGAATGGCTAGTTTTATGGCAGTGCTTACATGGATGAAGATCAAAACAGTGATCTTTCATATGGCCAACTTGATCACAGTGTTGGCATTTCACGATCTGTTGTTGTTGTTGCTACTGTGGAAGAGGAGCAGAGTCTGGAACAGCTGGAGCTGTACTGTCATGAGGAGCAGGTGAACTGTCATGAATGAAACCAGCACTCTGAAACTGAATGGGCTTGGCGTAGTCTGGGATATGAAAGGACAAGTCCTTGTCATATCCAAGACCGGTTCTGTGCTTGTTGTGGACAAGTTGTTCCCAAGGTCTGATGATGGGCTTGGGAAGTGCAGACTGAGTTTCTGAATCTGCATGTACAACTGCTGCATTATTAACTTGTTGATGATGGGTGGTTGTCTCAATGTTCTGAACAAAAACAGGTTCAAAATAACTTCTCTGTTTTAATTCTTCTTGTTGTAGCTATGATTCAAGCTGCAAAAAATCAATATTTTCCTGTGCATTTTGTAGACATGTCTGAATTTCTGTGAGAGAGGCTTTGCTGATTTGGAATGTGTCATTAGAAGTAGATTGTATTAGAGTTTTCAAAAACTCTAATACTTCACCAATTTGATCCATTTTCCCAAAAAAAATGCAGTGTCTAACTGATGCTTTGAGTTCCTCAGAAAGCTAAAAGCTTCTTGGAAAGATGAAAAATCCAAATCTGATACAAAGACTAGCCAAAACTATTCCACAGTCAATAACAAATCTCTTCAAACTTCTCCAAAAAATATAACAATAAGAAAATCATGGGTATATGGGCCTGAACTTCTCCAAGTCATATTGAAATATATATATGCTGACAACAGTGTTGAAAAAAAACATGGACGCCACAGCTTCTTATTCTCCACGTTAAATTCTCCTAGGAATCACAGGTATGATAAGGAGATTTCGATGATGAAACCCACTGATATCATGGACAAACAACTACGTTCCACAGTAATTTTGCGAATCCAAATGCGTCTTGTCGGGTGCACAGGATTAAAATCAAAATCTCAACTTGTGCTCTTTCTTGATTGTGGTCAATACCACACTCAATACTGTGGTTTCGTGATCTGTCTTTGTTTGAAACACCAATGGTCCTCCACACCCAGCACCGCAAACAAACCAATGGCAGTAAAAGCTTCTAATCGCTAGTTATAAAAGCTCCCATCCACTTTACTTACAAGGGAAGAGCGTTCCTTTATATAACAATTCCCTCCGTCGATGAGCCTCAAAACTGAACTTAGTGCTCTTGATGCTCAGAAAACACAAAAAAACGGAATCGAACATGCGATCTTTCTCTGAGCAAAAATCGGTAAACAAGAGAACATGAGTCGGAATGCCTTTAATGCTAACATCTCTGGGTCGTCAGGCCAATTCCCACCAGCTAAACACTTTTCGTCTTCTTTCGAGAATTCTTTGTATCCCGGTGATTTCTGAGCAATTTAAGCAATTCATATAGTTGTGGCAGCTGCAGAACAATGTCGCTGCAGAACAATGTCGCGGTCTTCGTACAAACACTTCTTTGTTGGAGGATTATGAAGATTATGGCCAAACTCCAGTAAATGCAGAGTATTTATGCATCCATGTCGGTGTCGAATGCCCTTCACATTGAGGTGGGCATTGATATTTAAAAACTTTGGAAGCTTTCGTGAAAACAATAATTCTTTCCTTCACTCACTTGTTTCATTCGGCTGTGCTGGTTGTGGCTTAGAGCAATAGTTTGATAAGGATTTATTTTCTTTCCATCCGGCTGCGGTGGCTATGGGTTAGAGCAATAGTGTGATAAGGTGGTATCGAATTATGGTATCAACTTGTGCAACCACGAAGTATTAACGCGAAGCTAAGTATTATATGTAGGGTTTGAAGGCAGTGTATGACTGTCAAGAGTCAGGATAGCATATAAATGGGAGCATACGCTATATACCAAATCTGTTCCAAGCCCAGAGTTTAGATACAATACAAAGTTTAATACAGAGCGGAGTTTTGGTAGGGGCCAGAATGTGGAAGGGTCGAGGAGCCGGAGTGGATTGGTACTATGTAATTGTATTTAATAAAACCACATATATCACACAGAGCCATATACCGGAATGTCATTGAACGCACACAATTTTCAGTAATTTCAACACACAAATTTCATACCATTCGCCACAACCATCATCCAACGACGCACGAGTTCAATCCTAGGATCATTTTAACACAATAACGCGCAGATACCTCCAAATTCTGTGGCATTCTTCTGGAAAACATTGAACAAGCCAGGGTGAATTAACCGTAGCATCCAGAATTGTGTCGGCCCGAGTATCTCTTTTAGAGCTCCGCAGGCAGAGGAAAAGGGATAAAATTGTGTTGGCCACTGAGTATCTCTTTTTAGAGATAAAACCCACGGGCGATGATGAAACAAAGAAGCTGACTGGAAGGCGAGATGAACGTAGTGAGACCAGGGAGTCATTGTAAATACCGTGACCGCCCCACGAGCTGGGGATGGCCGAGAGCCAATCCAATTGCGATGCATACATTCCAGCGTCCAGACAACATCGTATCGAGATGAATGTAGGTGTGCCGAGAGAATGAATGCATGGCCAGATATCTTCAGGCACGCGTTCCTCTTTCTCACATGTTTGGTGTGCAGCTTCAGGGAGCGTTTCTCCTCTTAGACGTTTGGTATGTCAGGCAGCGTTTCATTAATGTCAGAACAGGTGACAGACCAACGTTTAATAATGAGGTGCAGCGCAGGTGTGGCAGAGGCAGCGTACTGTATGGAGCAGGTAATGGAATATGGAACAGAGTGCAGGTACAGTGCAGGGATGGCAAAATTAATGGAGCCTTACAGAAGGCTAGGCCAGCTCTAGTCAGCACTATTCAAGGCAACTCATACCAGTTGCTCAGGGAAAACAGGCCACGCATCATGGCTCCGATACCATGTTAAACACACATGGTGAGCGAAAACAATAAGAAAGATAAAGCATGCAGTACAATTTTTATTCACCAATGATACATATTTATAGTACATGTGGTGACCGTTGGGATTCACATCCCAAGGTCCCTTGGACTCCTTTGTCTGTTTAGCTTCCACACTAACCCATTTGGATTAGGTGTCGAACAAATTATTTTTAAATAAATTTAACATTATGAAGAATATATATATATATATATATATATTGGCAGTAAACAAAAAAATGATCAGAAATACCCATAATAATTATTAATGTGGTTGATATAAGCCTATCCACGTATATGAACCACATTGGAAAATATGGTTAGTATATATACTTCATATATGCCTATTGGCGTATATCAACCATATTTACCCTGGTAAATATCACTGTACTAATATATAATCTATTGAGATAAGAATTACTAAAATTTACAATAATTGCTTGAATGTATTTGATTTTCGACAGCTTTCTCATTTATATTTTTATTGTTATGTTAAAATAACAATAAATCATTTAATGATATGAATTTCATGAACAACGTTTCTCTCCCATTCATTTATCCACAGGTCTCCATAGATGCGGGAAAAGCTATAGGCTCAGATGGATTAACTACTTAAGCCTTGGCCTTAAGCGAGGAGCATTTTCACGAGAAGAAGGAGGACTCATTATACACTTACACTCCATTCTAGGCAACAGGTTTCTGTGATTCGCCATAGTGATTATATTTCACATTTTATTCCTGCCTCGATGTTTACGATGCTGAACAGGTGGTCGCCGATCGCATTACATTTGCCGGGACGCACGGACAATCAGATAAAGAATTACTGGAACTCTCCCATCAACAAAAAGGGAAAGCTCGATAGACACTGACACCATGCCCGAAGGACACCAGACACTTTATAACACCTGCAATGTGGGGCCCACACCTGAAAATCAGTTCTGTGGTCCTGGACATTTGGAATTAAAAGTGGAAGAAGCAGAGCATCAAAAGAATGACATTAGCCACCCGATTTCCTATTTCCGGAATAATATTAATACCCTCTCATGTGATGCAGCGTTTCTGGAATCCACTGGAATCACCATGCCTGTTGTCGCGGAAAACGAAAGCTCGAAAGAAAAAGTTGGGTATGAAGGATGGACCATTACTCATTCTTATTCAAATGCAGATAGTTGGTCTCATGTCGTCAATCCGGGAGCTTTCACAGTTCATGAGACTGTGGAAGGTTACGCGAGGCTCCCCATTTACTTCCCACTACCAATTTGATTCACAAGAAATTAAATGTCTCCCGGAAAATCTGACGATTATCATGTTGACGATGATTACAGGGATCGTCTAAATCTGAGTTCTGATTTAAACACGGGCGTCCCGACATATCGTGATCCTGATATCCACAGTGGGCAGAAAAGCTATCAGTTGCCTCAGATCCACATGAGTGGCGTTTCTGATCATCAACAGGATTGCTTATTAGATCCCTATCAAGAAACCAACGGAAATCTACTTTTCATGACGGCAGGACGAGGAAGACGAAGTGGACCGTCCGATGTAGAGTGTAACAGCGAAAGCGGCTATGTTACACATCCGGGCGATGACAATATGTACAATTTCAATACTGTCGCTGCCTCTGATCTCCATCGAATCCTTTGTAATTTCGATCAAATCTATTATAGCTAGGCTAACGCATTTAGTGATCTAGCCATCTAGCGGGTAGATGGAAAGTACTTTTTTATTTAATTAAATTGTGCAGAAATTTCAGCTAATTATGATGGTAATAGATATGTTAAGTTCTATGGATTTTATTTTATTTTATAAGAAATAGGTTAAGTTCTAGGATTTTATATATCTTTTATAATAATATAT
>APFE030973761.1:137725-165213 GCA_000404065.3 Pinus taeda | reverse complement strand
TGAAAACCACCTGCTGCAATATGTCTCTATCTTCTTTCAAATTAGAAACTCCTTTTACAATGGTCTTGTATTGCTGCATTCCTTTACCAGTACGCAGGCTGCAACCTACAGAGAGCTACAACTCTCTCGTTTTCCAGTCTCTCCTGGAAGGGAGCTACAACCCCCTAGTTCTTTTCTTTCAAGGACCACTTTTCATAAATTTTCAAGCTGGATCCATAAATATCAAATGATCATCAAGTACCAGTAAGTCACCCAGATAACCAGATCCACAATAACAGAAAACTAAACCCAGAAGACCTTCTGTGGCGTCTCCTGTGGCGCCTCCTGCGGCATTTCCTGCGGCGCCTCCTGCGGCGTCTCCTGCGGCGCCTCCTGCGGCGTCTCTTGCGGCGCCTCCTGCAGCGCCTCCTGCGGAGCCTCCTACGGCGTCTCCTGCGGCGCCTCCTCACTTCCGCAGCTGCAGCGCTCGAGAGATCACCCTTCACAGATTCTCTTTCCACTTCACTTTCATATAGATCGAGCTTTTGAAACAATAACCCAATATTTCCGATCTTAAGATATTCAACCCAAAAGCATAATCAAGCCAAATGATCTCCTTTTCTTTATATAAGCAAGCTCTTCCTCAAATTATGGACCAATACCACGGGCCAAAACCATAACAAACCAATACCATCAACTCAATACTAGGGATCAACACGTCTGTCGAGATGCCATGGTCCAAAAACCATAGGTTCAAATTCCAAGGACTAACTACCATGGACCAAAGGTAAGTTTTCCCACATGAAATAAACTTTTCTCTGCATAAAATTCCGTGAACTTTTCTCCACATGAAATAAACTTTTATAAACTTTTCTCTGCATAAAATTTCGTGAACTTTTCTCTTGCGTACTTCTTAATTCTAATCATATTGAGAGCCATGCCATGGGTGTTGCCATCAAGTACAACATCTGTAACATATAACCATACCAGAAACATAATGCCAACATGGTAGACCCTGTTTAGTGGGAGATCTGTGGGATTGATTCAGGTGGTGAAAGAAGATGGTGAGTAGTGGAAAGATAGAGATCGAGAAATTTAATGGTTAGAGTTTTGTGTTGTGGAAACTCAAGATGGAGGACATGTTGGTGGATAAAGATCAGTGGATTGCGGTAGATCCAGGTACTAAACCAATGGGATTATCCGATGAAGAATGGAAGAAGTAGGATCAAAAGGCAAGAAGAACAAAACAATTGTGTGTCTCAGATTTAGTATTGTTGAATGTATCAGGGGAAGCAACGACGAAGGCTTTATGGGACAAGTTAGGGACTTTGTACTAATCTAAGTCTCTAGTGAATAAATTGTTTCTATGGAAAAAGCCGTATAACCTGAGGAATTATTTGTTGATTTTAAAATTTTAGATGAAGATAAGTGCATCAGTTTGTTGTGTTCATTACCAGATTTGTGGGATAGTCTGGTTGTTGCATAAGTAGCAATGCAACTTCCTTGTAGTTTGATGAAATAGTCTCAGCCTTGCTGACGGAGGAGATAAGATGGAAAAATATGGAGAGCCATAATGGTGATGCCTTGTTTGTAGGGGGACGGTCCCAAAATAAAACAAAAATAATTCCTTGAGTGGGAGATCTAAATCTAGAGGGAGACCTAAATCTCCAGGAAAACTTGTAAAGGTACATTTGAAATGCGGAAAGGAAGGGCATTACAAAAGGGACTATAAATCTAAAGCTCAGGAGAAAGGAAAGGGATCTGATGATGCTCCTTCTGTAGAGGCAAAAACCACCTTAGATGAAAGTGGGGATGTGTACTTAGCTTCTTCTTCAAGTATACATGTAGATCATGAGGCATGTTTGATTGAATCAGGTGCATCATTTCACTTCACTCCCCATAGAGAGTGTTTCTGCGAGTATGATAAATATGATGGTGGTGATGTCTACTTAGGGGATGAAAGGAAAGTTAGAATCATTGGTCATGGAAAATTCAAGTTGAAGTTGCAAGGTAGAAGGATTAGAACACTTCCGGGTGTTCTACATATTCCTCCATTAGCCAGAAATCTGATTTCTGTCAGCAAGTTGGATGATGTAGGTGTAAAAACAGTGTTCGAGAAAGATACCTACAATATGGTCCGGGGAGCACTGGTATTAATGCAAGGAGTTCGGATTGGAACTCTGTACAAGATGCAAGGTAGCACTGTTATTGATGGGTGCAATAATTCTGTGGTTCCTGAGTGGTCTCCGGAGAAAATACCATGCTATGGCATCAAAGGCTTGGACATATTGGAGAGAAGGGCATTCGAATACTTCATGGTAAAGGTATGGTAGAAGGTATGAGTAATAGATCTCTGGATTTTGATTTCTGTGAAAATTGTGTATATGGGAAGCATAATTAAGTAAGTTTCCCCTCTGGTGGTAAGAGGGTGAAACAGATATTAGAGCTTTTGCACAGTGATGTGTTTGGACCTATGAAGGTTCCATCACTGGGTAAGTCTGTGTACTATGTATCATTTATAGATGAATTCTCAAGGAATGCATGGATATATTTCATCAAGAAGAAATTTGAAGTCTTTGGCAGGTTTAAAGAATTTAAGGCTCTAGTGGAAAACCAGACATAGAAGAATATAAAGGTGATGAGGACTAATAACGGTGGAGAGTTTTGCAAGAAGGAATTTGAAGAGTTCTATAAGAAGTGTGTTATATCACAACATAAGACTACTCCATACACACCTGAGCAAAATGGAGTTGTAGAAAGAATGAAAAAGACATTGATGGAAAGGGCAAGAAGCATGCTCAATGATATCGAGTTAGGACAAGAATTCTGGGCAAAGGCAGTGGAGACAACATGTTACCTGGTCAACAGATCACCTTCATCAGCGTTGGAGGATAAGACTCCACAATAGGTATGGACTGGTAAGAAACCCTCTCTTTCACATATGAGGGTATTTGGATGTGATGCATATGTACATGTGCCAAAGGAGAAAAGAATAAAGTTGGATAGTAAATCTAAAAAGTGCATCTTTATTGGGTATAAGGATGGTTTAAAAGGTTATAAGATTTGGAACCCAGTAACAAGGAAGGTTGTGTATAGCCGAGATGTTGTGTTTAGAGAGGTGAAAGATGTTATTAAGCATGAAGTTCTACCAAAGGCACCTGAGAAGATAGAGTTTGAGCTAAAGGAGGAAGAATCAAACTCTACAACAGAAGAAGAATCAGAAGATGAAGAGCCACAAATTCTAGTTGTGAGAAGATCAGTTCGAGAAAGAAGGCAACCAGAAAGGTATAGTCCATCTGCTTTTTGTTCAAATTTTGCTTTATCTATTACTTATGATGATCCCAAAACTGTGAAGGATGTAGTAGATTCAGAGGATGGAAAACTATGGGAAGAGGCCATGGTTGATGAAATGGCATATTTGCACAAAAATGAGGCTTGGGATTCGTTGGAGTTGCCGGCTGGAAGGAAACCCATTGGAAAAAAATGAGTGTTCAAGAAGAAGACGAATGCATAAGGAAAGGTGGAGAAATACAAAGCTTGGTTGGTAGGAAAAGGTTATTCCCAGGTGCTGAGAATTTATTTTGGTGATATTTTTTCTCGTGTTGCCAAGGTAGCTTATATTAGATTAATTTTATTTGTTGTTGTTGCTTTTGATTTTGAGGTAAAACAGATGGATGTAAAGACAACATTTCTTCGTGGGGATCTAGAAGAAGAGATCTACATGAAGAAACCTGAAGGCTTTGTAGTGAAGGGTAAGAAAGAACTGTTATGCATGTTAAAAAACTCTATATGGATTAAAACAATCACTAAGGACGTGGTATCAAAAATTTGATACATATACAGGGACTTGGCTTCACCAAAAGCAAAGCAGATCACTGTGTGTATTTTAAATTAAATGGTGTCCATTTTATTTATCTCGTCTTGTATGTGGATGATATGTTGCTGTTTGGAAATGACAAAGAAATTATCCAGGATTTGAAGACCCAATTGTCCTCCAAATTCAACATGAAAGATCTTGATGCTGCAAACTATATTTTGGGCATGGAAATAAAAGAGATCAGGAAAAGAGGAAGCTCTGGTTAAACCGGAGGAAGTATGTTGAGACAATAATGTTGAGGTTTAATATGCAGGATAGTAAATCGTTGAACGTTCCTATTCCTGTACGTGTAAAGTTATTTGTTGAACAATGTCCCAAGATACAAGAAGAGGAAGAGGACATGTCCAGTGTTCCATATGCAAGTACAGTCAGTAGCCTGATGTATGTGATGGCCTATACTAGACCAGACATTGCACATGTAGTGGGAGTATTAAGTAGGTTTATGTCAAAACCAGGGAAGGAGCATTGGATGAAAATGAAGCGGGTTTTCAGGTATTTGCGTGGCACTAGTGATTATGGTTTGTGCTACCAAGGAAGACCAGGATTGGACAGAGTTTTGGTTATCCATGGCTTTGTTGATGCAACTGGGCTGGAGATCTGGATCGAAGAAGATATACAAGTGGGTATGTGTTTAAACTATTTGGAGGTGCAGTCAGTTGGATGAGTAAGAGACAATCTGTAGTGGCACTGTCAACTACAGAGGCAGAATACATGGCAGCAACTCATGCAAGCAAGGAAGCAGTTTGGTTGCAGAGATTGTGTTCAAGTATGGGGTTAGTACAACGAGCTATAAGGATAGACTGTGACAACCAAAGTGGAATTTTCTTGGCAAAGAACCCTGCTTATCATTCAAAGACAAATCACATTGATGTTCAGTATCACTAAGTGAGGGAAATGATAGAAGACAAAAAGGTGTTGCTAGTAAAGGTGGACACTTTGAAGAATACTGCAGATGCATTGAAAAATCTATGAGCTCTGAGAAGTCCTCTTGGTGTAGAGAAACAATGGGTGTTGTGATGAGAACCAATATTGTAGCAAGAATGCCGCAACTCCCGGGGCTACCAATTTTACTTTATCAACCCGACGTTCATACAAACTTGGAGGGGAAAGTGCTGTATACACAAGTAAATGTGATGGGTCAACTCTTTGTCACTGCTAATCTAGTGGTAGACCACAAGGGTTTTTCTAACCATACTTCTATGGATTCACGAGAAACGTGATTATCAATGAGGGAAAGAGAAATCTACTCTAAAAGAAATCTTGTCTACTGCACTAAGGAAAAACACTGAAATCAAATGCTAAAAAAAACCATTTTCTAACTAACTACTAAGAGGCTTTGCTTCAAAAGAATGCTAAGTTAACATGTATGCAATCCTACTGTCCTAAGCATCCAAATTCAAACCATCAAACCTTCTACTTCTGTGCATGTGAATGAATAAAATAAAATTGTTTTTCTTTTTATCTTCTTATTATGTGAGAGTGTGAAAGCTAATCTCTTTTGGTGATGTGGTAGGTGGCTTAGGTATGATGGTGAATGGTCAGGAGGCTTGGGGGACAAGTAGGGACCCTTTGCTAGCTTCCTAGAGGCTTTTTCCTCAATTTTGCCTCAAAACAGGCCACTACAGGTCAACCTATAGGATATCCTAATGCGTTTTATAGGATGTCCTGAAAACCTACAGGATCCCCTCTATTTCTACAAGATATAGCCGAGAGAAAAAGGTTGGGTGTTGAAGGTGATGGAAGGCTTAGGGAAGGTGGTTGGTGGATGGAGTGAGGTAAGGGAGTTCCTAGGACCACTTCAAAACTCAAAACCAAATTTGGGAGATGGCTGGATTTTCTCAACAAGCTTGGAGAAGTTTCCTTGTGAAATAATGAAATTGGTGAGGGTTTTAGTGAAAGCAGGGAATGATCTGGATGGATGAAGTTGTGATGAGGGTGTTGACTATGAAATCTCTCTATACTTCTGAAACGCCTGCACTGCATCATACATGGACATTTACCCAAAAATCATGCAAACAAGAAGAATTTCAATTATCTAAGGAAAACAAAATTTCATGAGCTAGCTGCCTACTTCATGCATGAGGAAAACTTGCAGAATAAGATGGAACATTTATGATATCTAATGTAATACTGAAGATAAAAGAAATGATAACTAAATCCCACTCTTGCAAATTGATCAAATGTTGGCCTAAGTACATAAAACCCTAAATTCCATGAGAAAGTAAAATTCTGTATTTTTGGGGTTGCATAGGAGTTATTTCCTCAAACCATTATCCCTAAAGGAAGGAGTGAGGACAAAACCACCTACTAATAGTTTTTTGATGTTCCTTTATCTCTTTTAAGCTACTGCTGAGGTAAAGCACAAATTGAAGCAAACTGATAAGAAAACAGATCAAATCTACACTACTTGCAATGAAATAATTCTAAAGACAATTCAACCATTAATCTATGAAATCACTCTAAGCATAAAAATACAAGAAGAGGAGCCTTTGCTGCTAGGGTTGGGCCCTAAGCCAAGAGCTTTATCCCTCTGAGTTAACTCAGTGCTGGATCAAGGAATTGTTCATTCTCATTATCAAAATAGAAAATTACATAACAATGTCTTCCACAAGTCTTGAACTCGAAAATGACTAGTGGTTTTACAACAAAAATTTGAATCCTAATGACGCTCTAGGCCTCTCTATTTATACAACTGAAGTCTCCAACTACTTCCTTAAATATAGGGAGGCTCAGCTTCCAAACTCGAGATAAACTAGCTCTTTAACTGTCACTTGCTCGACTGCCTTTTGATCTCCATGACTTGGCTGTTTGTACTCCAAGCTAGTGTGATTGATGGAGGAATATTCGAGTGAGGGAGGAGAAAATGAGGAGGATATGCCTCCTACAATCTCTCCTCCTTGTCTCATTCGAGTTTCAGCCCTTAATTAGCCAAAATTCCATGATTTTCTTTAAAAACCTGCAGACAATGCACATTAGTCCACTAGGCATAATATCTCACTTTGACTCATCTCATTAAACAAAATACAATCAAAATATGTAATAAATTGTGAGAAGAGTTGATTTGAATAAGCTAGGAGGTGGATTAAGGTCCATATAGTTACGCAATGATGAGGCTCATCATCACCCCCTACTGAAAGTGTTGCTCATCCTCTAAGAAACTCAATCAATATCCATGTCTTTCATTGCTCTAGTGGCCTCTCTGACATCCCATGCTTCTGCTGTAGTTTCCTCTTCCCGCACACATTGGATCCTACCTTCCTTTATATCTCCTCCCACTGCTTTCTTTCTTCCTCTTCCTTCCTCCCTTCCAACATTCCTAAGAGTAGTGGTGGACTGAGCCTCAAGCCAATCCAATTGAGTTTGAGTCTTTGGAGAGCTTGCTTGTACATGGGTGTCCTATTCAGTGCTTCTCTCATTCTTTGAGGAGAATGGTACTCTTTGATTTCTAAACTATAGGGCAAAGTATTCCATCTCCTTTGGAAAGATTGCATGCTATCATCTCTTAACAACCTGAACATATCCTCAAAGTGTGAAATTGCTTGCTCTTGGACATCAAGGTACCTAGGTGCAAGTTGAGGGTCATTTGTAATCAAGTTATGTGTGCCGATGACAGCCATTGAATTTGACTTCTCAACTCTTATCATGAGAGGTTATGTTTCTTCCCTTTCCATTATTTTCTTCATTTATGCAGTCCTTGCTTCCTCATGGTTCATCCATGATGCCAAAGCCATTAACTGTAATTCCCCTAGTTTTGAATTAGGGTCCCATACATTCAAATCTATCAAGTCTAAATTATGTAGGTACAACTCAGAAAATTTAGCCTTATCCTCCAATGTGCTTTTATCACAAAGATCAATGAACTGTCTGTAATCCTGGAATGGCATAGTGCCTCTCTGTGCTAGGGTCTTGATTTGGAACTACAACCATTGTTCCTTAAGGTATAATGCATAGGAATTAGCTGGCATCCTTCATTGGATTGCCTCTAAGGTTAGACTGGCCATGGATGCCAATTGATTCTCTCTTTCTTGTAGTTGTCCCCTTAACCATGCATTTTCTACCTCCAACTGATCTTTCATCATTGCCTCTCTGTCCCTCAGGTTGCTTAGTTCTCTACCCATTTCTTTAACTTTTTCCTCCATGTGACCTATGTCCTCCACTCCTTTGGTTTTAGCAATCTGCATCCATATATGTGTTCTTACCATTTATTTCTCAAGCTCAAAGCATAATGGGATGGAAAATTTCTGTGGAATGACCCTACCCCCTTCAATAAATCTGTAGTAGGAGTCAAGGTTAGGTTGAGGACTAGGTTCCCTTAGCTCTGGATCCTCCTTCTTTGTTTCTTGCTGTATATTCCCTTCTTTATCCAATTTCTGAGTTTCCTGTAGGTTTAGCAGAGTTTCTTGTAGGATTGGCTCTAGTTCCTGTAGGTCCTTTTGTGTATCCTGTAGGATGCCTTTTCCTTTGGATGAGGCATATCTAGTCATAGAACTTCTAACATAAGTGATAGGAGACTTGGGAGAGGCTTTTCCTGATGATCCTTCTCCTTGATTTTTCATAAGAGGAGCCATCTTATCCTACTATTTGGGTGAGTCTTCAATAAAAATAGGAACCTTGGTGGGAGTTTGAGGTTTTCCTTGCCTTATTCTTGTACTTTTTCTTGTCCTGAAGTATAATGGAGTTTGTCTCTATCTTTTCCCTTTTTGTTTGATAGGGGTACTAAGGGCAGTGAGGGAAGCTGTTGCCTCTTTCTCAATGGGTTGTAGAGATACCCAGGGTGATTCCTCCTTGTCTTCTACCTCCTCTTTTCCATTCCCTCTCTCCTCTTTGTCTTTATCCTCTTCTTCTCCCTCTAGTTCCTCACTTTGTTCATCAGTTTCCTCCTTTGCATCTTCTTCTGTCTCTTCATCACTTTCGTTATATTTTTCTTCCTCTTGTTCCTCATCTATTTCCTGTTCATCCCTCTCTATTTCTTCTTCCTCCTTTTTAGTTTCTTCTTCATTCCTTTCACTGGCAGTGGGGCTCTTGTCATATTCAAGGGCTTTTATATCGTCCTCTGTCTGCATGTCTTTGAAAGTTACCCATGTGATAGAGATTCTGAGGTTTTGGAGGGCATCTTATATGATAAGTCTAATTAACCCATGATGGGATAGTTGTTGATGGTTTCTTTCCTGCACCTTTGTGCTCATATCTATCACTGATTGAAGAAGGAAGTAGGGTATGCTAAGTCTGTTTTGAGGAGGCGTGTCTGCTCCAAACCTCAATTCTTGGAGAAGCCTAAAATGGTATCTATATACCACACTATACCTACCTTCACATCATATATACTTTATAAGGTGGTAGCTAATTTCATTCCAAGGATAGGGTAGGATTTCTATTCTGACTCCATTTTTGTCTTCCATAGCCTCCTCTCCTTCTAAAAAGAATTTCTTCTTTGCAGTTTGGCTATTTCCCTTATCCTCCTTTGTCTAAGGCACTCCTAAGGGAACTGTGGTAATTCTACCTATGATTTCATGGGTGAGATCTATGGAGAGGCCTTTCACCACAACAATGGCATGGGTCCTAGCCAGTGGAATGAGGGAGAGAGCAAAATATCTGGCTACTTCATCATCATACCCCCTCAATTTCTCAAAGAAGCCTATCCAATTGTACCTTGTGAATATCTCTAGCACAGGAGGGTGCCGATGAATCCTCACTATGTTGATGGGTTCCCTCTTATTAAATCCCCCTGTCATTTTCTTTGATGGATGGAGGGGTGTATATGTCCGATACAAAATTTAATGAATAAGGAAATTGAAATGAAAATTCTGTGTATGCAATTCCCTTATGCTGCAATCATTTCCAACAAACTGGAAGTTTTTTTTTTAATATTTTTTCACTAGGAAAAATGTGGGGAAATATAGAGCCTACCTCCTTATTACGGATTGATGAAGCCAACCCCTATTTTTCCCTTTTAAACCTGCTCACTACCGATCCTGTAGGTGCTGGACTATATCTTGTAGGATCCTGTAGGTGGTTCTGCACAAGAAAAAAATGAACTCTGCCTATCCTGTAGATTGCTTGAGGGCCGAGAGCAAATTTACTAGTGTGTAGCCTCGAGAATGTGATTGCTTCTATGCATAGGGATCAACGTTTATTTCCTCATATGGGTGATTTGCATGGGGTGTTGTGCTGGCAACCGAGGTACAAGTATCCATTTTTGGACCGTTGGTCCCACTACCACATCATCATTCTCCTCACCTCGTAATCAACTCCCAATTCGGGCATCCATAGCTTAACTACTTTCGACATCATCTCTTCTTTTCCTTGACTTGACTGTTGCCATGTGTGTAAGGACTAGCTGTCTTTTCCTCGTTGACTGAGCGAAGGTGGCCAAGTTAACTGACCACATTTTTCTTATAAAACAACTCTTTCAAAACTTTTACATGTTTGATCATACTATGCTAATGAGAGAGTGGAAGCGAGATACTTACCTATGGTAATGATGCCTTGATGTTGTTTGTTGAAGAATGAATTCTTTGTTGTGTGTTTGCTGCATGTGCTTTTCTCCTCTTTTTTTATTGTCCTTTGATGATTTTATTTGATGTGTAGGTAATTTGATGTTGATGTTGATGATCTTGATGTTGCTGCTAGGCTTTGGAGGTGCTTCTTCTACCTTTGGATCTCCATTCTTGAAGTTGACTGAAACCTGTGATTTTTGTTTTGTGGGATAGGCTACTATAGGATTTCCTATAGGATGTCCTGTAGTTGTTTCTCCCTCAAAATTTTTAATCATTTTCCACTATTGGAGCCTAAGGATGGTTGGTATGGGTAGAGAAAGGGTCTAGGGATTTGTGAATGAGGAAAATAGCCTTCAAGTGTTGTCCCCTTGTTGTCTATCTTCATCCTCTTTTCTCTGTTTTTTCTTTTGAAAACTGTAATTTTTTTTTTATGAATGCAGGGGTGATCATGGTGGAGAGAGGTATGGTGATGAGATGGTGAAGTAGATTTTTTTTTTTTTTTTGACATGGGAAGGTCTTTACCTTGCTCTAGGGTTACTTCCTTTAGGATTCCCAAGCCACTGTAATTCCTATAGGATCATCTTGTAGGTTTACTGGAATCCTGTAGAAAACACAGAACCCTTGCAAACTAAGGTAAATGAGTGGAAAAATGGAGGGAATGATGGAATGATGAAGGATAATGAATGGGGAAATAAAAACATGAGCTGGATAAGTCCCTTTTGATTCTCTCTTGTTGCTTTGATCCTCCTCTTGCTGACCTGCAAACAATATTTTCAAAGTTTTTTTTTTTTTGAAAGCAACTTGTCTGCCTCCAAGAGGTTTTCATCCTAACTGCTTGCCTTGGATGCCTCAAAGGATGTTTTCACCCAGAGATCTTCTTATTTCTCTCTTTTTTTTTTGACACCATTGGGCAGCCTCATGAGGTTTTCAACCCAACAGTGGGACTCATGTGCTCATGGAGGTTTTCACCTGAGTCTCCATGAGCTGGATAAGTCCCTTTTGATTCTCTCTTATTGTTCTGATCCTCCTCATGCTGACCTGCAAACAATATTTTCAAAGTTTTCTTTTCTCTCTTTTTTTTTGTGTGAAAACAACTAGTTTGCCTCCAAGAGGTTTTCATCCTAGCTGTTTGCCCTGGGTGCCTCAAAAGAGGTTTTCACCTAGAGATCTTCTTATTTATCTCTTTTTTTTTTGACAACATTGGGCTGCCTCAAGAGGTTTTCAACCCAACAGTGGGACTCATGTGCCTCATGGAGGTTTTCCCTTGAGTCTCCTTTTTTTTTATGACTTGATGAGGTAGTAGCTAAGACTTGCTCCATTGCCACGAGTGTTTTGCTGATACCATCAATGAAATATTACTTTGATAATGGCTTCTTGTAAACCTTCAATCTGTGCCCATTAACAAGTAAAGGAATATCCTCTGCATCTATGGTTCTAATCTACATTGAACCATTATCATGACATTTCTCTATGACATAAGGCCCTAACCATCTAGCCCTTAACTTGCCCTTAAAGTCTTTATATCTAGAATCATATAACAAATCCCAATCACCTTCTTGAAATTGTTTGTCCTTTGAATTTGAGTCACCTCTATGTGTAGGAGGGCTTGCATTCTGAACTCATCTAACCTATTCAGCTAGAGCAATCTTTCTTTTTGTGCAATGTTGAGATCTAGATCTAGTCGGGTTGCCATCCTCAATGTATTGTACTCAAATTCAATAGACAACAGAGCCATCTTCCCATAGACCAACTCATAGGGTGTGAATCCAATGGTGGTCTTCCAAGTGGTATTGTAGGCTGAAGTGGCCTCAACTAATCTATTTTCCCAATCTTTTCTACTGTTGCTAACCACTTTGGTCAGAATGTCTTCCAACGCTCTGTTGATCACCTCCACTTGCCCATTAACTTGTGGATGATAGAGAGTGGAGGTTCTATGCTTGATCTTGTATTGGCTTAACAAGTCTTCAATCATGTTGGATGTAAACTGGCTGCCTTGATCAGTGACCAATTCTTTGGGATACCCAAACTTGTAAAATACATTTTCCCTTAAGAACTCAACCACTTTCTCCTCTTTTGTTGCCTTGATTGCCTTGGTTTCAACGCACTTGGTCAAATAGTCAGTGCACACAATGATGTACATATTTTGCTTGGAAGGAGGGTTAATAGGTCCAATGAAATCAAATGGCTCGAATGTCACTTGAGGTTGCAGAGGCATTTTATCGCTTGAAGTAGGATTTCCCATCCTTTGGCACCGATCACACTGACTAGTATACCTTCTCACATCTTGATGAAGAGTGGGCCAATAATAACCAACTTGTAACACCTTGAATGCTATCCTATTGGCTGCAAAGTGACCTCCACAAGGCCCATCATGACAGGTCAGAAGGATGTCAAAAGCTTCCTCCTCCCTGACACATCTCCTCAGAATTTGATCGGACCTAGTTTGAAGAGGTTGCCCCCAATCCAAGTGAATGGGGCGCTCTTCCTCACAATATTGCTTTTCTCTTTAGAGGACAAATTCGGTGGGAATTGTGCAGACACCAAGTAGTTTGCTATGTCAGCAAACCATGGAGAGAGAACTGAAATGGCGAATAAGTGTTCATCTGGTCACTGATCATCAACCATTCCTTCCTCTCTTGTAGGCAAAGTTAATATGGACAAAAAATCTGCAACAACACTTTCCTTGCCAGGCTTATCAACAATAGTTATATCAAACTGTTGTAATAAAAGTAACCATCTAATTATCCAGGCATTCACATTAAGTTTATTCATTAAATATTTAATTGCAACATGGTCAGTATGTACAAATGTTTGATAACTTGTAATGTAATGCCTAAATTTTTTCAATGAATGCACAACCGCCAGGAGCTCCTTTTCGGTCACTGTGTAGTTCAGTTCGGCCTTTGACAGATTCTTACTGATAAGGTAAATGGCATAAGGCAATTTTTCATTTATCTGGCCTAGAGCTACTACTATGGCTTTGTGTGAGGCATCAACATGTATATGAAAAGGAAGGGCCCAATTTGGGCCTCAGAGAATAGGTGTAGTGGTCAACTTGTCCTTCAGGGTGTCTAGGGTCTCTTGACAACTTTTTAACTATACAAACTCAGAGTCTTTGGCCAACAACCCAAATAAAGGAGAAGATAACTTGCTAAAGTCTTTTATAAACCTCCAATAGTATCCAACTAAACCTAGAAAAATTCTGACATCTCTCTATCTTTGCGGAGGTGGGACCCTTTGGATGATGGCTATTTTGTTTGGGTCCACCTACAGTCCTTGCTGGGATATTGAATGACCTAGAACAATCCCTACAGTCATCAAGAACTCACATTTTTCAGGACTAAGGGAGAGGTTCATTTCGATGCATTTATTCAACACCTTACCTAAGTTGGACAGAGCCTCTTGGAAATCACACCCATAGGGTGTAAAATCATCCATATAAATCTCTACTGCATCATGGACTAGCTTGGCAAAGATACTCAAGACTACTCTCTGGAAAGTGGCAGGGGCATTGCATAGGCCAAAAGGAAGGAACCTATAGGCGAGAGTACCCTAAGGACAAGTGAAGGTGGTTTTATCCTGGTCTTCCAGGCTGATCTGGATTTGATTGTACCCGCTGAACCCATCTAGGAAAGAGAAAACATTTTCCCTACCAGGCCATCTAGCACTTTGTCAATGAAAGGTAGAGGGAAATGGTCCTTCTTTGTGGATTTTTTTAACTCTTTGTAATAACACAAATCCTTCACTTCTCATTTTTCTTTGGAACCAACACCAAAGGAGAGACCCACTCACTGTCTGAGATAGGGTAAATGAATCCTGCATCTAGCAGCTTTTGCATTTCTTCTTTGACTATATCCTTGAGAGCTGGATTCATTCTCCTTTGGGGTTTTCAGACTGGTTTGCAAACTTCTTTGATATAAATGTGGTGAGTACACACCGAGGGGTGCACTCCCTTCATTTCTTTGTAACTCCAAGCAAAGGCATCCAAATGTTCCTTTAAGATGTTATACAAATTTCCTTCTTGGTGTACAGAAAGAGATGGGTTGATCTTCAAAGTTCTCTCAGGGCCGAATTCTATGGTTTTGACACAGGTAGGGTTTGAATAAGCTAAGCATAGATCAATCTGATGGTTGTTCTCAATTTATTTTACTACTTCCTCTAAGGACAATGTATTGGGATTTGGAATTTGGGGTATGTGTTCAATCAAATCATCTTCATCTGGTTGTCCTCTTCCCATGGTTGTTTATAAGGTATAGAGTTGGGTTGAATAAACTTCATCTTCTTCCTCCTCCTCCAGCCATAAAGGTAAGTCATGTTCTATATATGGCTGGGTAGGAGGGTACAAGACTAACTGCTTGGACATATGCCCATTTTTGATAGTCATATTTCGAGCCCTGCAGCTAATGTAGGCATCAACAGTGGCTAACTAGGGCTTCCCAAGGATGAGAGGGTAGCCATTAAGGTTGGCCTAAGGCTAGAGAACTAGGAAATCTGCAGGGTACTCCCAAGAGTCAATTGAGACCATCACATCCTCCACAATCCCCTTAGGGGTCACTGTGGAATGGTCTGCAAGTTGCAAGATTTTTGTGGTATTTCTTGATGAACCTTGGAGATTGAGATTAAGCATGGTGTCCTTATTCATCACATTAATGGCAGCCCCAAGATCAATCAAAGTGTGTGGGACAATGGTGCCATTGATGTGCACATATACTACAGAGATTCTAGGTTCCAAATAATGTACAATGGAAAAGAAAACCACCTATTGACAAATTTTTGATGCTCCTTTATCTCTTCTAAGCTACTGCTGAATTAAAACACAAATGGAAGCAAACTAATAAGCAAACTGATCAAATCTACACTACTTGCAATGAAATAATTCTAAAGACAATTCAACCATTAATCTATGAAATCACTTTAAGAATACAAATACAAGAAGAGTAGGTTTTGCTGCTAGGGTTGGGAACTAACCCAAGAGCTTCATCCCTCTGAGTTAACTCAGTGCTGGATCAAGGAATTCCTCATTCTCATTATCAAAATAGAAAATTACATAACAATGTCTTCCACAAGTCTTTAACTCAAAAATTACGAGTGTTTTTATAGCAAAAATTTAAATCCTAATGAGGCTCTAGGCCTATTTATTTATAAAACTGAAGTCTTGAATGACTTCCTTAAATCTAGGGAGGCTTGGCTTCCAAACTCAAGATAAACTAGCTCTTTAACTGTCACTTGCTCAAGTGCCTTTTGATCTCCATGACTTGGTTACTTGTACTCCAAGTTAGTGTGATTGATGGAGGTATATTCGAATGAGGGAGGAGTAAATGAGGAGGATCTACCTCCTACAATCTATCCTCCTTGTCTCATTCAAGTTTCAGCCCTTAGCCAAAATTCCATGATTTTCTCTCACAAACCTGCAATCAATGCACATTAGTCCACTAGGCATAGTATCTCACTTTGACTTATCTCATTAAACAAAATACAATCAAAATATGTAATAAATTGTGAGAAGAGTTGATTTGACTAAGCTAGGAGGTGGATTAAGGTCCATATATTTACCCAATGATGAGGCTCATCACGTTGCAGGGCTGGATCAATGACTTAGCTCTCTTGTGGCCTCCCGTGGAAAGAAAACACCAAGTGGGAGAATGTTGGGTTGTGTTATATTATTTCCATGACTAGTCATAGTATTAGGTGGGTGGACCTACCTATGGTTTTGTGCATGGATTTTTCACATGGTTTTGGGCATGATGGTTTTCGGTCCATGGTATTTTGTAGATCCGGTCTGTTAACCTCTATAATGTCCTATAATGAGGAGGACATCAAAAGAGGTAACCTCTAACCACTTTCAGTTCAATAGCTAGCCTTACTGAGCCAAAGAGGGATCTCTCTAAGGATTTTTCAGTGAATAACTAGACAAGGAATGGATTTTAGGCTAGATGTACAAGTCTTGTTTGAGTATTTGAAAATTTAGGGTTTTTAAATTTGCTGGGCTAGGGATGAGATCATGCAATTAGGTTAAGGTATCAAGTGTGCAGTAACAGACATAAAGAGAAGCTAGATAACAATTTTTTGTGGTGACTTAATATTTAGTCAATGTAGTATAGGTCTGAGAATTTAAGAAATCATAATGAGCATTTATTAGAATGAATTCTTTAATCTAGAAGAAGAGAAACACAAACATGATTTTCCACATAAGCAGAGCTTTGAAATCTAAGAATTCTGCCTATATGACTATAAGGAAAACCATAATAAGAAAGAAAAGCATTTAAAGAGAGAAGATTTCATCAATAAGAAGTTGATATTAAAAGAAAACAACACCATAGACTCACTGAACAAATATTCCTGAAAAATAGTTGCAACTGCTCCTTGATTAGCTATATGAAAACATAAGGTACAAGTCTCTCCACAAAAGTCCAACCTCTCTCTCTAAATGAGAAATGAATCATATAGAATCAATCAAATAGCTTCCCTGCCTTCAGGAGTCGAATTCCTAAGTGGTTGAGCTGTTTCCAAGATTCTCTCAACCAACAAGTGATACTGAGAAGGTCAAACACAAAATATTCTTTTAGACTTTGTTTTGAATTTTGCTTCCTTTATGAGGCCTAATTAACCATAAAAACAACCTATCATGTCTATTTATTCATGATTACTTCATCTAAACCTAGAACTAGTGAGTTTACATCATGAGTTTAACTTTGATCAAGTCAAACTAAAAAACTAGGAAATTACATAGTGAAATTTTTAAATAAAACTCAGAAATTTGCAGAAGCGCAACACCAATTTTGAGGCCACTTTTAGTTGCTTTCGTTTGGTAAAATTTGAGATCTGAGAGAACGGTGAACTAACCTTGCCTGTCTAGTTTCCATAACACCTTGAATTTTTCAAAATTACCCATGGGAAGGCCTTAAAAAGTTTATTCTCCCAAGGTGTCTCCAAAAGCGCAGTGCTTGTCAAAAAGAGTGGCAGAATGATGATTTTTGACCTCTTTTTCTCCTTTTTTCTCAAAATCTAATCCCTGTCTGAGAAATATGATGAAATTGGTTTTGAGAGGAGGTCATAACCTCCAAAAATGTAAGCCACTTATCATTTGGATCCCCGAGGAAAAAGCGGATCGCCAAGGCGCTGCGCTTCTATGACTAGCCCAATTTCTAAATGTGGCACCAAAATTCTCAAAAAACAAAAAATGCTCAGAAAACCTTCAAAACTGGTCATGAAGTGAAAAATGAGGTATGTTATTCTCTCATGGATGCTTCAGAAATCATCTCCAAGATGTGCCTCTCATTTTTGTCCTTTAGGGTTTCCTTTAGCTTGTTTTTCAACTGCTTGAGCTTGATGTTACAAATCATGTCTCTGATCTGATAATGATGAGCCATGTGCCTCAATAGCTGATGATCCTTGTTGGCTTTGTCAAGAATCTATTCTAAGTGGCCATGGACTTTACTTAGCCAATACTCCCTGTCTTCATTTATCTCCAAGGAAATTTTGTCTTCCGTGTCTAGGTCTTCATCTAGCAGATTATGTTCTTTCTCTTCTGTCAATGCCCTTTTGAGTCCCTTGGTCCTTGGCTTCCTTTTTCCAAATTGTTTTTCATGTTCATCATGTTCACCAGGCTCCAACACTTCTTTGCCTTTGCCTCCTTGCTGCAACACCTTGGATTTCTCTTTCTCCATGATGAGTTGTTTAGCCTTAAGCTGCCTGTTTTCTTGTTCAAGGAAGGAAATGATGAACCTTGCCCTTGCCATATTGTCCATGAGATATTTGATTTGAGAATCCTTATCTTTAATAATTTGTTGCAAGTTTAAAGGTTCATTTGCTGCTTCCAAGTAAAATAATTCAAAATCATGTTCAATTAGGCCTTCATCCTGTACATGTGATCCCTATTTTGCTGATGTAGAAGGCTTGGCCCTTTTCTCAACTTGAGAAGTAAACACAAGCCTTTTTCCTCTCTGATACATTCTGGTCACCTCAGGTTTAGGTGCCTTGGGAACCTGCACTGACTTGCTTGGTGATCCTACCTCCACCTGCTATGTTGATGTGTCTTGATGATGAACTGAAAAAGTTGTTTCATGCCACTTCGAAGCTGTTTCTATGAAAGAATCCCATGTCATGTTCTTTTCTAATAACTGATGGAGAAATACAATCTTTATCAAGATGTTATGAAAAATACTAGGATGATGCTCTTTTCCTTTCATTTATACCTTCTCAGGCATTTTGATAAGGATTCTACATAAATAATTACACATATTGAGAGGTTTTAGAGCTGTGAAATACATTAGCAGCCTAATTTGGTATGCATACAATCTGGAAAATCTTCCCTCACAAGTGAAAAATTTCATTACAACCTTCACCAATGGTACATACTTTTCCAACAAGTACCTAAATAGGATGATGTGTGTACGGGCCTCCCTGAAGGGTGATTTCAAGAAAGATCAGTAGTGTTCAAGGTCTAATCTCATACCTTTGAACCAGTACTCCCCATGATTAGGTATTTCTGTGGAAAAATAAATGGAAACTACTGAAAATGTAAATTCAACCCCTGCTATGATGGCCTTTTCCCCTTTCAGATTGGTGGAAATCGAATTAGTTAGTTGTTCATGGAAAACCACTTCACGTACCCTTTGACAAAACCCTAGACAACTGTCATCTTTAAAGCAATACTTGATGAATGGTGATGAGTTTATTTCATTTCAATTGGTAGGCTCATATCTTTGGATTCTCCCTTGTTTATGATGTTTTCTCCTTTCTGATGGTGAAGAATCTCCCTCCATTTTGATAAAACCCCAGATAACAGGAAAATGGAAAAACAATGAGGAATGAGTGAAATGATGAAATGAGGGGGTTAGGGAAGGGAAATGATGGTAGGGGAATTTTGGGAGATAGATAAGGGTTGTCGGAGACTTAGAAAGTTTGAATTAAGTGAAATGATAGATAGAGATGAGTAGGACAATTTGAAAAACAACCTTGCTAGGAAATTGTCCAAAATGATAGGTATGAGTTAGGGTTTCTGTAAAGGTGAAGTAATCTGAGGGTAAATGAGTTGATTAGTGATTGAGAGGGTGTTTTATACATGTACAAAGCTATGAGATGACAAATTTAAAAGTTTACAATGTCATAACTATAAAAACCCATCATTTACACTATCCTTGCATCATGGAATTTCTCACAAATCCTAGATGAAGAAAACTCACATTTTCATCTACTTTTCCAAAGGAAAAAGGTGAGTTAGATGATGATACTTAATTGTGAATCAACTTAGAAGAAAAAAAAGTAGGAATGCAAGCTCAAATTTGAAGTTTGGGTGAGTTTTGGTAGTTTTCAGGCTACTTTGTCACAAGCGCAGCGCTGTTCATGGAAGCGCAACGCAGTTCATAGAAGCACAATGCCAGGAGTTTTTTTCCAAATTTAGCTAAAATACCTGTGTTTTTTCACCAAAGGAGGGGAGAAATTGATGAACAAACGAGGTAAGGATGCAAATAAAACATGTTTGGGGATTTTTGGGCTTGTATAGGCACAATATTATCTTCTTAAGAATAAAAATGGGTCCCACATACCTTTTCCTTCGCTGCATATCATTTGTTTCACTGTCCAATTCTTGCAGAATTTTCATGACTAAGGCAACAAGAGATGAAGAAAAAACAATGTTAACCCTGTACACCAACTAAAAAGGAGACATACCTATTGATTTCTTAGTACTGACTCTATCATCCCATAAAGAATTAATGAGATTTTTGTGCTAGTTCTTCTTATTGACTTCTAAAACTTTCTTGATGATGTTGATTAAATATTTATTGGATGATTTGGCCAAACCATTCCCTTGTGGATGATAAGTAGTAGAATGCCCCAATACAATATGATACTTTGCACAAAACTCCACCATCCTCTTTGACTTGAAAGCAACAACATTATCAATGATTATCTTATGTGGGCAGCCAAATCTAGACAAGATATTAGATTCAATAAACTAAATGATAACAGAATCAGTAGCTTGCCTGGTTGGGATTGCTTCCATCCATTTTGTAAAATAGTCTGTGGCTATCAAGATCCATTTATGCTGTGCTCATGATGAAGGATGGATCTCACCAATGAAATCAAGATCCCATTGCTGGAAAGGGGCTGTGATTGAAATGCGCTGCAATGGTAATGGAAAAAGTTTTCTTTTTCCTTGGAAAATATGACATTCATGATAGCTCATCACTGTTTTGTATACATAAAAAAAAGAGTAAACCAACAGAAACCGGCTCTCAAAATTTTGTTTGTTGTGGTCTTCCAAAAGTGATGGCCACCACAGTCTCCTGTACAAAAATCTATCATTACATCTTTTGGTTCATTTTCTACTACACAGTTCAACAACACACCACCAGGGTCTTTCCAAAGCAAAACACCATCAAGAATACAATATTTTGAAGCTTTCAACTTAAAAGATCTAGTTTTACCTTTGGGTACTTCCGGTGGAGGATTTAAATGTTGCAACACATAAAAAATGTCGGAATAGCATGGAGATGAAGTGAACATATCAAACACTTGTAACTGTGAGTCTTCTTCTTCTTCTTCTTCTTCAGAAAGTGCAACAATCAAATTGATATCCAATGCATGCAAATTAGATTTATCCATGAGCTTAGCCAAACCTTTTCCCTTGATGAGCTTTGTGGGCTTTATCTCCGAATCATACTCTAGCATCATTGCGATCCATTTTCTTCGTCTGCCGTCTGGATCTGTCTGCATAAGAATTTATTTTACAGTTGCTGTGGGAACATAAGCAATGGTATGAGAATGCAAAATATAAACTCGAAAATATTTGAGAGATTTCACCAATTCCAAAGCCTTCTTCTCAATTATGTTGTATTTCAGTGTTGCATCCCTTATTGTTTGACTGAAAAATGCTATAGGCTATTCATTTTTCTAATCTTTCTTTTGCATTAGGACTGCTAGTAATGTATGCTCAGAGGCGAATGAAAATATTGTTAGGATATTCCGACACATAGGAATATAGTTAAGTATAACTTGGTCTAGTATAGAGTTAGGTAAAGTGTGTTTCTTTACTATATACTTTTGTAACTTACAATCCGACGATCACGATATGTAGTGATCTGACGGTTCATTCTCTCCTCGGTATTACCGATACTTGATCTGTGGCTTAACACCCGATTGGTCCATGATCTCTATTTAAAGAGCATGGAGGGTCATTTGTAGGTTAGTCCTTGAGAAATGAAGGCTTCTCTTGTAGAATGGAAGGTGGAAACAAACACAAAGTAGGCTGGTCCCAACTTAGTAAGAATGGAATAGATAAGGTTATTATCTTCTTTCTTAACCTTAACACCTTCCAAGAGAAGTCTACGGGTCTTGAACTTGGACAAAAATCTTCAATGCAAGAAAAATTATTGGGGTCCAATGTAAGCAACTCATTTTCAAGTTGATGGGCTCTAAGTTCATTTTTGATTCCAAAACTTTAGTTAATCTGCTTCATTGCTTCATCAGGAGTATCAAGTTCTGCAATATGGAATCTAAGATCTGGAGAAAATAGACATTCCTATCAACCCACGTGCTTGATCTTGCCTATTTTTCCCATTTAGCTGCCTTTATCTTCAATCTTCGGTTTGGTTTCTTGGCCTGAGGCTATTCTGTAAAGACCTTTACTTCTAAGTAAATCCACAATGTAGGACCACCATTGGAAGTAGTTGGTGCTGTCAAGAATAACTTGGCATGGAATTTCCATTTTAACAAAAACTGAATCTATATATGCTGAAACTAAGTGTTCCAATGGAAATATATCGAAAAATTAGGCTGGTTAAAAAAAAACGGCTCTGAAAACGGCTTCCAGATGAAGAAGTTATGGATTTTTGAAGAAAAGTTGATGAAGGCGCCGACGAAGTGCGGGAATGCGCGGAAATGAAAAAAACACCCCCTTCCCAACAAAAAAGAGACTTAAACTCAAGACCTCTACTCTCATAAATTAGCTTTGAACCAAGTGAGCTAAACAAAAAGTTTGAGAGAGAGAGAGGGGGGGGGGGCTTTGTTTTTTTTTTAGTCACTGAAGCTTGGGTTGCTTGCTTGCTTGAGAAAGCTTTTTTTTTCCCTACAAAACAAAAAACACAAAACCCAACACGAACATACAAAAAACAAACCTTACGGTTTAAAGTTAGCTTTACCCGAAACTAAATATTTTCCTCAATGTTTCTAATTTTCCGAGATCACACTAAGGCGCAGCAGAAAAGAGCATACGCATGAGAAAAATCCTTCCTTTCTGTTTCTAATTTGCCCAGATCGTACAAAGTCGCAGGGCAAAGAGCATACGCAGAAATGAAAGGTATAGATCAGGTAATAAAAAGGAAGCTAAATAAACCGAAATAATAAACAGAGAGAAAAATAACTAGAAACTGCAAATAAACACTGTATACCTCAAGATCTGAAAAATGACGTAGCTAGGCTACCAGAAACCTTTTCGCTTGAAACGAAAGGGGTTCCTCACTGGAACAGATGCTCCTAACACAAAAGAGCAACCCTCTCGGCCCCAAAGTAGTCAGAAATAACAGATCTAGGAAATGGCAGTCGGATGCAGTTTTACCGACTTCAGATTTGGATCACCAATGGATGCGGCCCTCAAATAGCTCTGATACCATGTAGGAATTTACAGGGTAAGTTCCTCAGACAGAACACCAAGGACACCGCTCACAAACAGATCACAGATCAATACACCAATATTTTTGACGTGGTTAAAACCCTCAAAGAGGGAAACAGTCCACGGCCTGAGCCAATGCGGCCACTTCAAGCAGTTTATTAATAAAAGAAT
Organism: Pinus taeda; assembly: GCA_000404065.3. NCBI lineage: Eukaryota > Viridiplantae > Streptophyta > Pinopsida > Pinales > Pinaceae > Pinus > Pinus taeda. The sequence goes on along the minus strand of APFE030973761.1, from coordinate 142,076 downwards.
GAAAATTTACATAAGATTCTCTCGTGAACAGTTAACCTACAAATGAATCTCCATGCTCTTTAAATAGAGATCATGGACCAATCGGGTGTTAAGCCACGGATCAAGTTTTGGTAATACCGAGGAGAGAATGAACCGTCGGATCACTACATATCGTGACCGTCAGATTGTAACAAAAGTATATAGTAAAGAAACACACTTTACCTAACTCTATACTAGACCAAGTTATACTTAACTATATTCCTATGTGTCGGAATATCCTAACATCCCCCCTTAAGAACAACTTGGGATAGGATTGAAGGATTTACAAATATGACACAATAGGAGAAGGAAGGAGGCACTAGAGCCTATCCCCCCTTAGTGACAACTTCCTTAACTCCAACCATAAATCGAAGTTTAGTGAACTTCGCCTCTGTGAGAGCCTTTGTGAAGATGTTTGCAACTTGATCATCTGTTGAACAATATTGCACTTCAAGAACATGGTCATGAATGAGCTTTCTAATGAAGTGCATGTGTAATTCAATGTGTTTGTTGCGCTGATGTTGAACTGGATCTTTGCAAAGCTGAATGGCACTTTGATTATCACACCAAAGTGTAGTCGGATGCTGCTGCTCAAAGCCCAACTCTGATAGGATCTGACGAAGCCACAAGGCTTCCTTACTAGCTTCCACGGCACCACGATACTCTACTTCTGCTGACGAAAGAGAAATGGCACCTTGTTTCTTGCAAGCCCATGTAATAGGTCCTGAACCAAGAGTGAAGACATAACCGACAGTAGACTTCCGATCATCAGGATCACCAGCCCAATCGGAATCAGTGAAACCAATCAATAGAGGAGATGCTTCGGCACTGTAATGAATTCCAAACTGAACTGTACCTCGAACATAAAGAAGTATTATTTTAGCTGCTTTCCAATGAATTTCATGTGGCATTTGCATAAACCGAGCAACAAGGCCAACAACAAAGGAAAGGTCAGGACGAGTATGGGTTAGATCCAAAAGTTTTCTTACAAGTTGATGGTATAAGGTAGCATCAACTTCAGGGGAAGTACAAGTGACTGAAAGTTAGACTCTAGAATGAAAGGGAGAAGGAGCTGGCTTACAATCTTCCATGTGAAAATGGCATAGAAGATCACAGACATACTTGGATTGGGAAAGGGAAATACCTTCCTGGGCTTGCAAGACTTGAAGACCGAGAAAATAATGCAAGTGTCCTAAGTCTGTCATTTCAAACTTCTTTTTAAGGCTGGACTTCACATGGTTGATAAGGTTTGGATCACTACCAGTGAGGATAAGATCATCACCATAAAGAACAAGAATGATAAGAGACTTGCCCACTTTCTTGGTGTAGACAGTATTGTCAGAATGACACCTAGAAAAGCCAGATTCTAAAAGAAAGCTATCCATTTTGGCATAGCAAGCCCGAGGAGCTTGCTTGAGACCATAAAGGGATTTCTTAAGCCGACATACAAGATTGGAGTCTGTTTGGATAAATCCAATGGGTTGCTCTATATAGTTTTCTTCATGCAAGTCCCCATGCAAGAAGGCGGATTTAACATCCATCTGATGGACTTCCCATTTGAAAGAGGCAGCAAGGGAAAGAACAAGGCAGCCAGAGTTCATTTTAGCAACAGGGGAGAAGGTTTCAGTATAGTCAATGCCTTCAACTTGTGAAAAACCCTTAGCAACAAGACAAGCTTTATGTTTATCAACTTTCCCATCTGGTCCATACTTGGTTCTGTAAACCCATTTACATCTAACAAGTTTGCGTCCCTTTGGTAGAGGAACAAGATCCCATGTATCATTTGCCAACAATGAATGATATTCTTCATTCATAGCCGCTTCCCAATGTGGATGGCCTGAAGCTTCTGCAAAAGTGTCAGGATCATGATTTACTGGAGCTTGAGCCAGTAAAGAAGAGGCTCTTTCGAACTGAGAACGTGTACGTCGCTGATCTGTAGGATCACCGATAAGATCACCTGCTGCATCCCGAGTAGTACGGACCCATTTTGGAAGTTGAGGATCCTGAGAAGGTGGGGGAGGATTTTCATCCTCGCTTTCATCATTTGAAGAAGAAATGTTTTCAAAAGTAGAAGAGATAGAGAGAGGTGGCACATTCGAACTAGGCTCGTAGCCCGATATATTTTCAGCAAACTTTACATCTCTTCTAATGATAACATTTTTGGACTTAAGTGGAATAAGTCTATATCCTTTGACATCTTCAGAATATCCAACAAAAATACATTTTTCACTCTTAGGTTCTAAAGCTTATGTTTCTCATCTGGAATATGGGCCCATGCTTCACTTCCAAAAACACGAAAGTGACTCACATCTAGTTTAATGGAACTCCAAGCTTCTTCTGGAGTGATATTCTTTAGAACCTTAGTAGGAGTGCGATTTATTATATAATTTGCACAATTAATTGCTTCGGCCCAAAAACTAAGACTGAGTCCTTTAGATTGCAGCATACAATTAGCCATTTCCTTTAAGGTGCGATTTTTCCTTTCAGCTACACCATTTTGTTGTGGAGTGTATGGAACAGTATGTTGCATTTGAATTCCATTTTCGGTGCAAAAGTTGATGAATGTGTTTTTAACATATTCTCCACCATTATCAGTTTTTAGCTTAAGAATTTGATGTCCAGATTGTTTTTCAACAAAGGCTTTGAAGGCCAAAAATGTGTTAAATACTTCGCTCTTGAGTTTTAAGAAGTATACCCAAGTGCGTCTGGAGAAATCATCAATGAAAGTTAAGAAATACTTGCAGCCAGAGAATGAAACAACTGGAAGTGGACCACATAAATCACTATGCACAAGCTGTAAAGGGGTTGAGGCGTGCCAAGAGGCATGTTTTTCAAAACTGTTCCCCAATGATGTTTCCGAGACACATCCAGAACCCAAACACCATCTCTGCAAGATTACCATTGGAAGACTTGTCACCATATTTTCTTTACATAGATTCTGAAGGGAGCGATAGTTTAAGTGACCAAATCGCTCATGCCAAAGTTTGCTCACTTCATCATTATGAGCAACAATACCGAGGGAAGATTTGATGACCCAAAGTTGTGAAACTTATACAACCTTGTAGAATCATCAGCAATGCCAGTAGCTAAAATCTGTCTAGGATCTCTTAGGTCCTTAATTACAACATCGTGAGGTGAAAATTCAACGATTTTACCTTCACCTGAATGAGTTATCTGATATACAGATAGAAGGTTGCAGGATAAGGTTGGAACACATAATACATCATTAAATTGACCATTGTCTATATGAACAGTTCCAGTCCCTACAACACTAAGAGATCTATCATCAACAACATATATATTTTTGGTGTTACAATCATTTAAAGAAGAAAACATGGCTTTGTTTTTGGCCATGTGATAAGAAGCTCCAGTCAATGAGCCACTCATGAGAATGAGAGGAAGAAGATACATTTAGTGCATAGCCAAACCGAGATGCTTGACAACCAAATGCAGAAAGTGCCATTCCTGAAGATGAATTTGAAGAGTGCTCCAAATGGATGTTATGCTTCTTCATTGCTGCTTCCAAGGCTTCCATCTTCTTAAAGCATTTAGATTCTAAGTGGCCATCTCGATTACAAAAGTGGCAATGTCTATCAGTCTTCTTCCCTTTGTTTTTATTTGCCTTATCATTCTGGTGAAATGATTTTTTCATTTTGAGGCTGAAATTGCTTAGGACCCTTGTTTGGTTTAGGACCATTCTTTTTAGGATATGACTTCTTAGGATTCTTTGAGTTTGGTTGTTGCTGTGCGATTAACGCTTTCTTAGAAGAGTTTCCAAGATTAAGAAGACCAAGGTGTAAGAGTTTTTCTTGTTCTCTTATTAAAGAATCACAAAAAGCATCAAAGGGGGCTTGTAGTCATGTCCTTGAGAAATGAAGGCTTCTCTTGTAGAATGGAAGGTGGAAACAAACACAGAGTAGGCTGGTCCCAACTTAGAAAGAATGCAATAGATAAGGGCACTGTCTGCTTTCTTAACTTTAGCACCTTCCAAAGAAGTCTAATGGTCTTGAACTTGCAAAAGAAATCTTCAATGCAAGAAAAATAATTGGGGTTTAATGTAAGCAACTCATTTTCAAGATGATGGGCTCTAAGTTTTTTTGATTCCAAAAACTTTAGTAATATGTTTCAATGCTTCATCAGGAGTATCAAGTTCTGCAATATGGAATCTAAGATCTGGAGAAATAGACATCCCTATCAACCCACGTGCTTGATCTTGCCTATTTTCCCATTTAGCTGCCTTATCTTCATCTTTCTGTTTGGTTTCTTGGCCTGAGGCTATTCTGTAAAGACCTTTACTTCTAAGTAAATCCACAATGTAGGACCACCATTGGAA
>APFE030973761.1:114071-136627 GCA_000404065.3 Pinus taeda | reverse complement strand
TAAAGAAGAAAACATGGCTTTATTTTTGGCCATGTGATAAGAAGCTCCAGAATCAATGAGTCACTCATGAGAATGAGAAGAAGAAGATACATTTAGTGCATATTCAGACCGAGATGCTTGACAACCACATGCAGAAAGTGCCATTCCTGAAGATTAATTTGAAGAGTGCTCCAAATTGATGTTATGCTTCTTCATTACTGATTCCAAGGCTTCCATCTTCTTAAAGCATTTAGATTCTAAGTGGCCATCTCGATTACAAAAGTTGCAATGTCTATCAGTCTTATTGCCTTTGTTTTTATTTGCCTTATCATTCTGGTGAAATGATTTTTCATTTGAGGCTGAAATTGCTTAGGACCCTTGTTTGGTTTAGGACCATTCTTTTTAGGATATGACTTCTTAGGATTCTTTGATTTGGTTGTTGTTGGGCGGCTAACGCTTTCTTAGAAGAGTTTCCAAGATTAAGAAGACCAAGGTGTAAGAGTTTTTCTTGTTCTCTTATTAAAGAATCACAAAAAGAATCAAAGGAAGGTGGCTTGCAAGAAACAAGGTGCCATTTCTCTTTCTTCAGCAGAAGCAGAGTATCGTGGTGCCATAGAAGCTAGTAAGGAAGCCTTGTGGCTTCATCAAACCCTATCAGAGTTTGTCTTTCAGCAGCAGCATCCGACTACACTTTGGTGTGATAATCAAAGTGCCATCCAACTATGCAAAGATCCAGTCCAACATCAGTGTAGCAAACACATTGAACTACACATGCACTTCATCAGAAAGCTCATTCATGACCATGTTCTTGAAGTGAAATATTGTTCAACAGATGATCAAGTTGCAGACATCTTTACAAAGGCTCTCACAGAGGTGAAGTTTTATAACTTCCGATTTATTGGTTGGAGTTTCAGGAAGTTGTCACTAAAGGGGGATGTTCTAGGATATTCCGAACACATAGAATATACGTTAATATAACTTGGGTCTAGTATAGAGTTTAGGTAAAGTGTGTTTTCTTTACTAATACTATTTGTAACTTAAATCCGACGTCATGATATGTGGGTGATCCGACGACATTCTCTCCTGGTATACCGACACTTGATCTTGGCTAACACCGATTGTCCATGATATCTATATAAAGAGCATGGAGGGTCATTGTAGGTTAACTGTTCACGAGAGAAGCTTATGTAAATTTTCATTCTTTTATTAATAAATTGCCTGAAGTGGCCACGTTGGCTCAGGCCGTGGAATGTTTCCCTCTTTGAGGGTTTTAACCACGTCAAAAATACTGGTGTATTGATCTGTGATCTGTTTGTGAGTGGTGTCCTTTGGTGTTCTGTCTGAGGAACTTACCCTGTAAATTCCTACAAATATGATGAAATCTGAAGTATAATCTGGACTAATCAGAGTAGGAGTAGTAGATAATGAAAATTTGACTACATGGAAAGAATTCTTAGCATCTAAAGACCATTTTACCTCACTATCCTTTTTCAGCATATCTTTCATCTCTTTCAAATGTTCACTGAGGTTGGGGATGAATCTTCTCAAAAAATTGATTTTCCCATTAAAAGGTCGAATTTCTTTTTTGTTCCTTGGGAAATCTAATTGCTGAATAACTTGAACTCTTGTAGGGTCAATGCGAATGCCATCCTTGGAGATAAGATGTCCCAACAACTTACCTTCTTGCATGGAAAGAAGCTCTTCTTTGGATTTAGTGATATACCAAATTTTCTACATTTCTAAAAGACAATTCTTAAATCATGTAAATGGTCTTCATCATATTTAGAAAAAACTGTGAGGTCATCTAAATAAATGACCAGAAATACATATTTTTCATTGGCGAAATCTATATCCATGGCCCGCTAAAAAGTTGCTCTTGCATTCTTTAATCCAAATGGCATCTTGGTGTACATGAATGTACCCCATGGTGTTGTGAAGGTTGTTTTTAGTTGATCATCTTTATGCACCAAAATATGATTATACCCAGAATATCCATCAAGCAATGACATCCTAGAAGACCCAACTACTCGTTGAAGAATATGATCCATCTTTGGGAGGGGATAATTGTCCTTCAAGGACACTTTGTTTAAATTTATGAAATCAATGCAAAGACAAATATCCCCAATCTTCTTTCTTAATGGCACTAGATTTGACATCCATTCAAGAAATCGAATAGGAACTATGATACCAGACTTATAAAGCCTATTTACCTCTTTTTAAATTGATGGAAGTAGCTTAGGATTAATCCTCCTCAGTATTTGGCGAAATGACTTTTGATCATGCTTGACCGGAATACTGTGCTGAATGATGTTCTTGTCATACACCTTCAAATCTAAATAGTCCCAAGCAAATGCATCATAAAATTCTGCCATCAAAGTAATGTACTTACTTCTCATCTCAGGAGAAAAGGAATTTGATAATTTGACCATCTTAGGCTTGTCAGCTGCACCAATGTTCACATCCTCGACACCTTTCTCCGTGGGAACCATGGTGGAATTTTTGGCAACATCATCTCATTCAAACAACTCTTCAAAAGGTACAAGACCTCTTGGAATGTTATTGTCCTTCAGCTGCAATATTTCAATCTTAGTTGCTTCAATTTGTGGATCATTCATATTAGATGCATCGTCAATGCGGGAATTCTGGAATTCACCTTCCATTTGCAGAAAATTATTGATTTGTTTGTCATCCGAAAACACCTACCAAAATCTCATATTATTAGGAACAACTAGGCAATGTTTAACATGAATTGAATACTTCTGATTGGAGTGAATGGGAATCTTCACCATACTAGCTGCAGTAGCAAGAGATTCAACTATAACATTCTAAGTTCTAGGAATAAGAGACAAAGTATATTCTGAAAAATTTTTGAGGATGTCAAGGACAACATTGTGGTAATCTCTCATTCTTGGATGCTTGGCCTAGTATTCCCCTTTCACTTGTTTTATTACCAACTCGGACTCACCATAAACATAAATTTTCTTTGCTCCCAACTTTTTCAGAATTTTGAGGCCAGTAATCAGTGCTTCATATTCCGCCTCATTGTTTGAGCAATCAAAATATAACTTATAAGAACTCATTCTTATATTGCATGGAATTTTACATGAATGATGCAATGGACCATGAATCCAGACACCAATCCTAGCTCCTTCTTTTCGCAATGCACCATCAAACTCCATGGTCCAAAGACCATTTTCTTCATCCAGAAAAAGAACTTTTGAAGGATGAACTATTTGATCTTTTGGAGGATGACTCGCTGTCTCAACACACTCTGTTTTCTACACTAACTGAGAAATCCTTTCAAGAGAATCTACTGGCTGCAAACATTCTTCATTCTTCTCTTTTCCTTCAACATTCACAACTTTCTGCACACTACTTATAACATCCGAAACTTCTAAAATTTCTACAAGATGACTATCATCATCTACTAAACTATTATCACTATACAAAATGAAAGAATCTAGATCGGTATGTACAACATGTATGGGGTGATTTAATGGTTTTTCCTTGCTACTAATCATGAATTTCATTTTCTTCTCTCGGTGGAGTTTTCTGAGTTGCCCAAATATTGGAATAGTAGCATATGAAAATTAAAGTTGTAAAGTTCCTTTCAGGTTTGCCCCCCAAGACCGTGAAAGCAAAATACCAAACCAAGGAGGAATATTAGCGACCACTACATTCATCAACACATTCTTGGCCGAAATTTGGTCCAGGGACACTACTAAATATTTAATAAGGCCAAGACATTTCACTCTTCCTAAATCAAAGGAGTAGAGATCATGATAAGGTCGGGTGATACTCAGTCCTAGTTTGTCCATAATGAATTTTGGCATAAGATTATGTGAGCCACCGAGTTTAGAATGGCGTTATTGAGGATAAAATCATGAGGTTTGAGACTAAGATAAAAAGGGGGGATTTCACTATCTTCAGGACTTCCCTCTAAGGTTGGACCAAATAGAATTGCAGGCTCATCATCAGAAACATTTACTGTGTTTGACATTGGTCTACCTTCAACATTTTAGCAATTTGAAACTTGTACTTATCATTCTTCACTAATTGATTTAGAGGAATTTAAACTTTCAACTTAGAAATTTCATTCTCTAAACTAAATAGATTAGATTGTTTTTCTACCTCTTTTGCAGCGCTGTCCTTCTTTTCAATTTGCCCTTTAGCTTGAGACTCCTTCTTATGAATTTTTCTTTGAACCTCCTTATCTTTTCTCACATTGCTGGTAGAGGCTTCATTGGTTTTGTCCCGACTCAGTATGACAATCTCCCTTTCTTTATTTTGATTTGCAGGCGTTGCTTCTTTGCTTTGTGTATCTTTTTGTGCATTCTACCTCTTCTGATTCAATGTAACAGGTACATTTCTTATCCTTAAGTTGTACTGTTTCTGCAAGTGACTACGAGCATTTTGATATTCTCTTTAATACTCTTCAGTATTCATTTCCCATAGACCATCACTTGAAAGTACAAGATGCTAATATCTTGGTACAAAAGACTCTTTAGAAAACTAATCTTCCTCCGTCAAAAAGGTGGGAAACTCATCTTCTTCAAAGAAATGATTTGCTTCTACAATTTCCTCTTCATCTTCTTCCTGCCCTTCAGTGTAATTCTGTTGAAATGGAGCTTTTACTTGTCCTTGAGGATCTTGATTTCGCTGCTCTATCTGTCTATTTTTGAACAGTTATTGTTGTTGGCCTTGAAAATTCAGATTTCTTACTGAAGACTCCGCTTGTTGATCTATTATACACATTCTGTCCATCATTCTTTCCATAGCTTTGATCAGATTGTCAAGCTTTACATATGATGATGATGAGGGCTCTTCTTTAAAAATAACTTTCTTCTTCGATCTCTCAGGCTTTGATTTATATTTTGTGATGAGAAGATTAGCGTCGACACTTACTGCATTTCACTGCACTTCTTCAAGAGTTGCATGATCTCTCTCCATAAGTTGATATGCCATGTTTGGGTTGAAGGCATCAGGATAGTGGAGAAGTGCTAAACTAGGAGGACGTTTCATATCAATAGGAATGGAATTATACACCGTATTAAGACTTGTTGTGAACTATTGGACTGTCTCATTTAGATTCCTTTTCATAGAATTGTACTTAGCCAAAATCTGCAGTGGATTTTTCTTTTCTTGCCAATGTGCTAAGAACAACTCTATCAACCTATGAGAATTATTGATAGAATTAGCAGCCAAATTTTGAAACCATTTCTTCACATCTCTGAAAAAACTCTGAGCTATGATTCTCATCTTAGCATCTTCTTCATCAATCTCTTCAAGATGAATAAAATCTATCAATTTGTCAACATGCTACTAAGCTGTAATTCTGAACTTCCATCAAATAGAGGGAGCCTTTGGCCATAGTTTTGAGGTAGAGAAACAAGTTGAGCAGGTAACATAAGAGGTGTGAATTGTGCCATGACTGTTGGAAGATGTAGTTAAGATACTACAATAGGGTGTGTAGGTAAAGATGATGACACTAATGGAGGTGGTGAAGGAAGAGATGAGGTAACTGATGTATTTGGAGGTGTAGTAGAGGATGAAACAACGGTGAGGAATTCAAGCTCATATTGGATGTAGGATTTTTCAGTAGTGATTTGGAGTTGGTCAGCAAGACTTTGAAGTTTATCAAAATTCAACCACAACTCATGATGAACCTTAGAAAATAGGGATTTAGAAGAATGGAGATGAGAATCAAACTGAAAAGGTTCAAACATCACTTTAGGAAGGCAAGACTCAAATTTCGACCTTGAAAGAGACAAGTCTAACTGGATATCAAAAGGAAGGTGCTCAAAAGTAAATAAATTTCTAGGCAAAGAAGTTGTCCTTTTAATTTTTCGAATTACACTTTCAGAGATAGGTAACCTGAGTTTTCTGAGTAGTTTTTCTGGGTCATCAAGAATAAAAGGTGGATTTGGGTCAAGATTTGACCTAGTATGTCTTTTAGGAGCCAGAATTTTCACGCCTTAAACTCGATGAAATTTCTAAAATCAGCCTATCTTTAGATACTGGAAGCTGTCACCTACAAAACTAGTCTTCTTGAAAGCTCTAATAGAATGAATCCCAGGAATTATTTATTAGTCGTTTCCCTAGAAACGATGCCAAAATGTTAGCCTCTATAATGTCCCAGGCTGAGGAGGAGATCGAAAGAGGTAACCTCGAACCACTCGAACCACTTTCAGTTCAATGGCTAGCCCTACTGAACCAAAGAGGGATCTCTTTAAGGATTTTTCAATGAATAACTAGAAAAGGAATGGATTTTAGGCTAGATGTATAAGTCTTGTTTGAGTATTTGAGAATTTAGGGTTTTTAAATTTGCTGGACTAGGGATGAGAATAGGCAATTAGGTCAAGGTATCAAGTGTGCAGTAACAGACATAAAGAGGATCTAGATAAAAATGTGTTGTGGTCAACTTAAGATTTATTCAATGTAGTATAGGCCTGAGAGTTTAAGAAATCATAATGAGCATGTATTAGCATGAATTCATTAATCTAGAAGAAGAGAAACACAAACATGATTTTCCACATAAATAGAGCTTTGAAATCTAAGAATTATGCCTATATGACTGTAAGGAAAACCATAAAAAGAAAGAAAAGCTTGTAAAGAGAGAGTTGATTTCATCAATAATAAACTAATATGAAAGGAAAACAACACCACAGACTCACTGAACAAGTATTCCTGAAAAACTACTGCAGCTGATCCTTGATTAGCTGTATGAAAACACAAGGTACAAGTCTCTCCACAAAAGTCAACCTCTCTCTTTGAATGAGAAATGATACATATAGACTCAATCAAACATCTTCTCCACCTTCAAGAGTCTAATTCCTAAGTGGTTGAACTATTTCCAAGATTCTCTCAACCAACAAGTGAGAGTGAGAAGGTCAAACACAAACTCTTCTTTAAGACTTTGTTTTGAATTTTGCTTCCTTTATGAGGCCTAATTAACCATAAAAACAACCTACCATGTCTATTTATTCATGATTACATCATCTAAACCTTGAACTAGTGAATTTACATCATGAGTTTAACTTTGACCATGTCAAACTAAAAAACTAGGAAATTACACAGTGAAATTTTTAAATAAAACTCAGAAATTTGTAGAAGCACATCGCCAACTTTGAGGCCACTTTTAGGTGCCTTCCTGAGGTCAAATTTGAGATATGAGAGAACGGTCACCTATTATTTCCTATGTAGTTTCCAAAACACCTTGAATTTTTGAAAATTAACCATGGGAAGGCCTTCAAAAGTTGATTCTCCCAAGGTGTCTCCAAAAGCGCAGCGCCTGTCAAAAAGAGTGGCAGAATGATGATTTTTGACCCCTTTTTCTCATTTTCATCAAAATATAAGCCCTGTATGAGAAATATGATGAAATCAGTTTTGAGAGGAGATCCTAATATTTCCAAAAATGTAAGTCACTTATCATTTGAAACCCTGAGGAAAAATTTCTGTGACTAGCCCAATTTCTGAATTTGGCACCAAAATTCTCAAAAAAAAAAAAATGCTCAGAAAACCTTCAAAATTGGTCATGAAGTGAAAAATTAGGTATGCTATGCTCTCATGGATTCTTTAGCAAGCATCTCCAAGTTATCCTTCTCATTTTTGTCCTTTAGTGTTTCCTTTAGCTTGTTTTTCAACTGCTTGAGCTTGACATTGCAAATCATGTTTTTGGTCTGATAATGATGGGCCATGTGCCTCAATAGCTAATTATCCCTGTTGGCTTTGTCAAGAATCTGTTCTAAGTGTCCACTGACCTTAATTAGCCAATACTCTCTGTCTTCATTTATCTCCAAGACAATTCTATCTTCCATGTCTAGGTCTTCATCTAGCAGATTATGTTCTTTCTCTTCCTTCAATGCCCTTTTGAGTCCCTTGGTCCTTGGCTTCCTTTTTCCAACTTGTTTTTCATGTTCATCATGTTCACTAGGCTCCAACACTGATTTACCTTTGCCTCCTTGCTGCAACACCTTAGATTTCTCTTTCTTCATGATGAGTTGTTTAGCCTTAAGCTGACTGTTTTCTTGTTCAAGGAAGGAAATGACGAACCTTGCCCTTGCCATATTGTCCATGAGCTCTTTGATTTGAAAATCCTTCTCTTTAATAATTTGTTGCAAGTTTGAAGGTTCATTTGTTGCTTCCAAGTAAAATAATTCAAAATCATGTTCAATTAGGTCTTCATCCTGTACATGTGATCCCTGTTTTGCTGATGTGGAAGGCTTGGCCCTTTTCTCAACTTGAGAAGTAAACACAAGCCTTTTTCCTCTCTGATACATTCTAGTCACCTTAGGTTTAGGTGCCTTGGGAACCTCCATTGACTTGCTTGATGATCCTACCTCCACCCATTGTGTTGATGTGTCTTGATGATGAACTGAAAAAGTAGTTTCATGCCACTGCAAAGTTGTTTCTATGAAAGAATCCCATGTCATGTTCTTTTCTACTAACTAATGGAGAAATACAATCTTTATTAAGCTGTGATGAAAAAGACTAGGATGATGCTCTTTGCCTTTCATTTGTACCTTCTCAAACATTTTGATAAGGATACTACATAAATAATTACACATATTGAGAGGTTTTAGAGCTGTGAAATGCATTAGCAGCCTAATGTGGTATGCATACAATCTAGAAAATCTTCCCTCACAGGTGAAAAATTTCATTACAACCTTCATCAATGGTGCATACTTTTCCAACAGGTACCTAAATAGGATGATATGTGTATGGACCTCCCTGTAGGGTGATTTCAACAAATATCGGTAGTGTTCAAGGTCTAAGCTCGTGCCTTTAAACTAGTACTCCCCATGATCAGGTATTCCCGTGGAAATTTAAATGGAAACTACCGAAAATGTAAATTCAACCTCTGCTATGATGGCCTTTTCCCTTTTAATATTGGTGGCAATCCAAACGGTTAGCTGTTCATGGAAACCCACTTCACCTACCCTTTGACAAAATCCTAGACAACGAACATCTTCAAAGAAGTGCTTGATTTATGGTGATGAGTTAATTTTGTTGTAGTTGGTAGGATCATTTCTCGGGATTCTCCCTCCTTTATGATGTTTTCTCCTTTCTGATGCTAAAGAATCTCCCTCCATTTTGATAAAATCCCTAGATAACATGAAAATAGAAAAACAATGAGGAATGAGTGAAATGATCAAATGAGGGGGTTAGGGAAGGGAAATGATGGTAGGGGAATTTTGGGAGATGGATAGGGGTTGTAGGAGACTTAGGAAGTTTGAATTAAGTGAAATGAGAGAGAGAGATGAGTAGGAGAATTTGAAAAATAGTCTTGCTAGGAAATTGTCCAAAATGATACGTATGAGCTAGGGTTTCTGTAAAGGTGAGGTAATATGAGGGTAAATGCATTGATTAGTGATTGATAGGGTGTTTTATACATGTATAGAGGTATGAGATGAAAAATTTAAAACTTTAAAATGTCATAACTAACAAAACCCATCATTTACACTAGCCTTGTAGCATGGAATTTCCCACAAACCCTAGATGAAGAAAAATTGCATTTGCATTTACTTTGCCAAAGGAAAAAGTGAGTTAGATGATGATACTTACTTGTGAATCAACTTAGAAGAACAAAAAGTAGGAAAGTAAGCTCAAATTTGAAGTTGGGGTGAGTTTTGGCAGATTTCGGGCTACTCTATCACAACACAACATAATTAGCAAAAGTGCAGTGCAGTTCATGGAAGCGCAACGCCACCTCCAGAAGTGCAACACAGTTCATAGAAGCGCAACACCAGGAGATTTGTTTTTCCAAATTTAGCTGAAAAACCTGTGTTTTTTCACCAAAGGAGGGGAGAGCTCGATGAATAAAGGAGGTAAGGATGCAAATTAGACATGTTTTGGGCTTTTCAGTATTTTATAAGCACAATATAATATTCTTTTGAATAAAAATGTGCCCCACATACCTTTTCAAAACATGACTTTCACCTTTTTAAACTTGGCCACTTTGGAGACTTGAAATATGAACTTCTCTTTATCTTTTTGAATAGGGAAACTTCTTCTTTTTGGAACCTTGAGATTGTAACCATGAAGCACTTATGAAATTTCATAAAAACTTTATTGCAAAGAGATGCTTATGACAACTCATCCAATGCCGGATTTATGCATGGAATGAAGATGGACCTTGAAACCCTAATGACCTAATGAAAAAATTAAACTGAGTGAAATGGTGATGATGATGACTGATATGATGAATACATTCTCTTTATTTTGATACACTCATCTGAGTGATGTAAGTGACCGGCATGTGAGATGTTTTAAGAGAATAGAGAAATTCCTAGACAAACTAGCTAGTGACCAAATTTTACTCTGAAAACCTAGTGACATGATAAAATTTGACCTTGAGACTCCTAACAAACTTGGTAAAATCATATTTGATCATTGGTGGCAGGCATACAAGACTGACACTAACACAGTCAAGGGAACTACAATTATGTTCTAATCCAAGGTTAATGTATTGGGGTTTATGGATGCTTCGGCATGTACATATATGTATTGTAACATTAAAAGGAGCATAATGAAAAGCCAATCTGGTAGTCCCGGTTTTGGGATCTAGGGGAAATATCTGTGCATATTTGTTTTATGTGTTATGCTCCTGCCCTTGTTTATTTTCTGTTTTTTTAGAATTCCTATGCAGGTAATTTATGTACGGGGTTAAAACCTTCATTGTCTCTCTGTGTCAAAACCATGGTAAATTTTAGGGACGAATTTTAGCCTAAGGGTGAAATTTAAGGGGTTTTTCATTTTAGAGGGGAATTTTTTATATAAAACACCCATTTCATATATTTAGCCCAACTCTTATTTAAAAAATAATTAATTTTTTTCATTTTAGCCCAAAAAAAAGGGCAGATAAACTATGAAAAGACTCATTTGATTCGATTTTCCTGGTTTGGGAGGTTATATTCCATTACAATCGCTTGATTTTCTGCTTTGCAATGTTAAATTCCTTTGCAATTGCCCATTTTCTGGTTTGAGAGGTTGTATTTGGTCCCAATAAATAAAGCAGAGGTATGGTAAATAAATAAAACCTATTTTTATACTTACTACAAACGTATGGTAAATAAATAAAAATATAAATAAACTAGAGGTATCGTAAATAAATAAAACCTCTTAGTTCATAACCCTCCTTCTATTTAAGAAGGCTCAAAAAATAGGTTTTATTTAAGTGAATCCTATGGGCCAAATACCATATTTATAAAAGAGGTATGGTAAATTAATAAAAATATAAATAAATGAGAGGTATAGTAAATAAATATAACTTTTTTATATTTACTCCATAAGTCACCTTATATTTACGAACATGCAAGGGTGTAAATAAATAAAAATGTCAATAAAGTGGAGGCATGGTAAATAAATAAAAATATAAATAAACTAGAGGTATGATAAATAAATAAAACCTATTTTTATATTTAGTCCATAACCCTCTTTCTATTTAAGAAGCCTCAAAAAAGAGGTTTTATTTAAGTGAATCCTATGGGTCAAATACCATATTTATATAAAGAGGTATGGTAAATCAATAAAAATATAAATAAACGAGAGGTATGGTAAATAAATTAAAACATTTTTTTTTTTTTTATATTTACTCCATAAGGTGAATCAATAAAAATATAAATAAATGAGAGGTATGGTAAATAAATAAAACATTTTTTTTTTTTATATTTACTCCATAAGTCACCTTATAGTTACGAACACTCAAAAAATGCCTTATATTTAGGTGAAGCCTATGGGCCAAATACTATGGGCCAAATACCATGGGCCAAATTATTATCAATACCATGCAAAAAAACATTATTAACCTTAATATTAGTATTAATAAAAATAAATATGGCACATGGTATTGACCCATGGTATTCACGTGGAATGTAGCCTATTTAAAGGGGGTATTAAACCAACATAGATCCATCTTTACTCTGGATCTACTAAGAGGCGAGAGGGATCAAAAATAGTGATATGCAAGCTAGCATAGAGTGAAAGATATTTGATCCCTTTCGGGGGTTGGTTGATCAAGAGTAAAAATGGATCTTGTAATTTAATGACACTAAACATTTTAACTTGGTAAAAATAAAAAATAAAATAAAAATCAATTATTAATTTTTATAAATTACTAATAGTAGTTTTTAAGCTCAAGGTTTATGATAACCCATCATATTGACCCACGGTAATACCGTGGTATTCGTTTGAGCATAGGCTATTTAAAGGGGAAATTCTATGAGCTTAGATCCATCTTAATTCGTGCTGAGAGGGATAAATAGATTTCATCCCTCTAAGAGTGGTAGATGTGGAGTTAAGATGGATATAGGTTGGTTTTTATGATAATGAATATGTTAAATAGATTTAGGAAATTATATTGTAAAAAACATCTTAAGGTGAATGGTTAAAGCTACATTTAGTCACTTCACAAAATTTAATAAAAAATACCAATATCTCCATTAATATTGGTTTTTCTGATTTAACAAAAAAAAATCAAAATAGTGAAATCTTATCACTTTTTATGCATCATCCTCACAGAAGAGAGATAGTTGCTGCCCAAATTTTCCACCATTTTTCAAACGTTCTCAATATGATATCTTCATGAAAAAGTTAAGGTACTGATGTTGGATTAGTTGTTTGAAAAATATGCTGGTTTGTACAACCTTTCGTCTTCTATGTTATTGTTAGTTTGTTGTAATGATCTGTAGGGGTTAGGCCACTGCACCATATTGTCCTAAAAGGTAGAGATTGTGCACCAAAAAGGAAATTAATCCACATGTCACAACGCTATTAAAAAATGCAAGACGTATGAAGGTAGTGAATTATGCTAATAAGAAATTTAGATTAGGAGAGATGTAATTAAATTTTATTATTTAATTTAAGATTTCCAATTAAAATAATAATAAATTTACATTTACATATTTATATATTGATTGGAAGGCTTCTGACAATAGTAACTTATTTCCATTAGATCCCCTTCAGGCCTTTGGGGTACCTACTACACAACGGTAACTTATTTCCATTAGATCCCCTTCAGGCCTTTGGGATAACTACTACTTTCTTATATTATATAGTTGGGGCTTGCTACTTGTTGGCATGTTGGGGTAAATAAACTTGATGTGTGTGTGTTTTTTTTTGTATCTCTATGCAATAAGGAAGAAATTTGATAGCTTAAGAAAAGTGGTAGCTTGACAAAAGTGGTAGAGAAAATATTAATTTCTCCTACCTTGACAGAACTGGTGGTCAAGATCAACATCTACAAGAACTTTGTTGTGGAATATTATCAAAACTAATAGAAGGATATGAAAGAGTGTACAGTAAGAACCTTGACAAACACGGACACTAAAACTTGCAACATTGTTTGTAGGAAGAGAAAATTATGTTTATTTTTTCCAAACATGTATGTTAATATATTATAGTTTAATGAAGATGTTTTCCTATTATCATATATGGTTTCATACTTTAACAAAACATTTGCCAAGACTTCATAATGTTTTATTATTCAGTGAAAGATTTTCCAAGATCTTACAAGATTTTATAATTCAATGAAAGATTCAACATGACTTTACAAGATAATATATTCTGGTGAGAGATTCACCAAAAAAATTATATATACATATCATATTATTATTATTATTATTTTTTTTTATCTGAATAAGACTAATTCTATTACCATACAAAAATCAGAAATACATATGAGTTACAATGGGCAAGGCTATGGAAATCTGCCTGGAAGCCCTCTTCTTGCCCTGATTACATTCCCAAAATTGAACGTTATCAAAATTTTGAATACGATAATTTGCCAAAGGCTCGACATATTGACACTGAAGACACAAGGACATTGAACAAACCAAGACACAGACAGATAGACACAGACAATTACAGCCGACACGTTGACATAGATGCTGATGCCGCTTGGACGAATCATAGACATAAAGATAAAAACATAGAAATGCTCTTGCAGCAGAGGTAACCAAGAGCAAGCTCATTCTTCATCAGTGGTGTAGGGCGCCTCTTCTACTCGACACCCAAATAGGAGAGAATCATCAGAGTCTGAGAGAGGGATGACCGCACCAGAGGGCCCTTCCTGAACCGGCTTGCTAGGACCAGCTAGCGCCATAGGACAGGCTGAGGGGACACATTCCTTGGCCGAGCGCTCAAGGTCAATTCCAGACCCTCGTCCATGAACCAAATGACTTGTTCCTGCCTGAACCGGATGGCACGCAATGGGGGATTCTTCTCTGCTTTGGCGTTGCCATTCTGATATGGGCTCTGCCCCATGCACAGGATAGTCTGCCACGTGAATTGCCTCATCCTGTGTAGCACCAGGTTCAACCGTAATAGAGATAATAAGGGTTGAATTAGCCTGAGGGCAGGGAAGCCGATACCTAAGCGTGGGAGATTCCTCCTGACCTCCTTCCGCTCTTGCGTCTCTACTAGCTCCTCTGCCACCTTCATCATCGCTGCCTTGGAACCGATGTGGCACCAACGTGACTTCAATGGAGGAGGAGGGCGAAATGTGACCTTGCCTCTGCGTGGAGGCTCTACCTCTAGTGCCCCCTCGCCTGCTACACATTCTCTGCCTTTCCCTTTGCATCGCGGGATTTGCCAATTGCAGTCTCACGCAGGCCGCAGGAGCTGCTTCTGTGTGGAGGACCTGCGCAATTGTAATGCAGTAGCAGGGTCTGGTTTTCCCTATCTCTGAAACAAGCTGAGTGAACTCCGGATCCCTTCCCCTTTCCTCCGCAGAGCGCATCAGAGATTTCACCTTATGCCAAACCATATCCCCCGGATGAACAGGCCCTCTAACGTTAATACCCTCCATTGCACTGGTTGCCAAGCAACTCGCTCGAGCTGAGAGGACTGGCATTAAATTCCTCTGCCATCGGATTTCATGCGAGGTTTTATCATTCCTTACAGGGTACCGTCTGTCACCTCTGGGTTGCCACCTGCCCACGTGACCGCCCACCCTCTCAACACGTCCCACCATCACCCGCATCCGGGAGGGTGAGATCCTGCTGTGCCAGAGAAATGCAGTCATTTTTGAGCTTGTCATCATCTAATGTATCCAGAGATCCTGAGAAATATGGAATGCGCTGAGATGCCCCTTGGTTGGCCAATCTATCTGCAACTTTGTTCGCTGTTCTTCTTACGTGCTTGAAGGTTATGCTTTGGGGATTTTGTAGCTTTTCCTCCAGTGATTTCAGTCTACTTAACAACCTCCAGCTAGCGGCCACCTTGACAGCTGGCGTGCCTGCCTGAATTCTTTGAGCGGCTGCAATAAGGATAAGGGAATCTCCCTCTACCTCCAATGGGAAGAAGTGATTTTTCTCTGCAATACATATGCCTGTCCATAGTCCTTCTAATTTGGCTGCATTGTTGGTGTCTTTTCCTAGAGAGCCATAGAATATTTGCATTATTGCTCCTGTGTGACTTCTGAAGATTCCTCCGAAGCCTGCTTGTCCTGGATTTACTTTGGCTGCCCCATCAAAGTTTAACTTGTAGATGGCATTAGCCGGAGGGGACCAGCTAGTTGGAGAGGTGGTGCTGTAGGAGGATCGGGTTCTGTCCGTTGTTAGTGCTGAGAGGTTCAGGTTCCACGCCCTCAGAATCTTGCTTTCCATTGGAGAGTTCGACAGATCTGCATTTGACCAAGTTCTGATGGCAAGAGTTTCTTGCAGTTTTTTTTGAGAATCAGCCACAAGGTGTCTATTGACTGGGAGGTATTATTGAAGATTCTATGATTTATTTCCTTCCAAAGAGTCCAATATATAAAGCCTGGTAAGAGGCTCCACAAAAAGTTAAGAAGTTGACTCTTAAAGGGGTTCTTGGACCATTTTCTTATGTTTTCTGTTATATCCTCTGTCTTGGCTACTGATTTCATATTGCAAGTTTCGACTTTCCTCCATATTTGCATAGCTAACTGACATGTTTCCATTAGATGGCTGATTGTCTCAGAGTGAAGGTTGCAATTTGGGCATCGTGATGGCCCTACAAATCCGCGCTTAACCAGGTTGTCCCAAGTGAGTATTCTCCTTTTACTGAGGAGCCATAAGAAGGTAGAAATTTTGGGCCACAGTCCTGGCTGCCAAACCTTTTCCCAGATACGGTCCTTATCTATCTAGTTTTCGGTGTATCTTAGCTGGTGAGTCTCTTTGGTGGTGAATGTTCCTTTAGGCATATGGCCCCACCTAAGTCGGTCCTATTGAGTGGAGTGTCGGATTCTTCTGTATGATAGTTCTTGATCTATATCAGAATATGACTCTCCTAGCCAATCCCTCTGCCAGAGACTGGCTTGCTTCCAGATTCTGAAGTCGTGAATTTTGGATTATTGCCAGAATTGATGAACATAAGTGAGGTTTGCCTGCTGCATCTGTGCTTGCCAGAGGGGCCTTTGAAATAATGTAGCCAGCTTGGGGAGCTTTTGCCATGAGTCCTCCCAGAATCTTGCCGTAGTACCTGAGTGAATCTCCCAGAAACTGTGATCTTGAATGAACTTACTGTGGGGTTTGGCTGCGTTCCATAGTGGAGTTGATTCTGATTAAATCATTCCATTGACTGCCCGATGCATATTTGGCCTGCCATAATTTAGCCCATGGTGAGTTAGGCTTGGTGATCCAGTTCCACCACATTCGAGCACCCATAGTGTTGTTGCTTTGAAGGGGATCTCGCAAATCTAGTCCACCTTCAGACTTGGGTTTGCAGACATCTTGCCAATTGACTAGTGCCCATTTTTTGTTCAAGCCTGATGAACCCCAAAGGAAGTTACGTTGGAGATTGCGAATGGTTTTGAGAACCCACTTTGGGGCTGCCAAGATTGAAAAGAGGTACAGAGGCATGGCCTGTAGGACTGATTTGATCAGTACGAGCCTGCTGGCAATGTTGAGAGCTCGGAAAGTCCAAAGAGAAAGTTTAGATTCAAGCTTGTCTAGAAGAGTCTTCCAGGAGGAATGCTTTATTGCAACAGCTGCTAGGGGAGCCCCTAAGTAGGATGATGGAAGCTTGGAGATAGTGAACCCTAGAATTCTGGCTATGTTTCTTTACGTGGTGGGGGGGTGTTAAAGAAGTAAAGCTGGGATTTCGAGGCATTGATGGAGGTACCAGATGCGTTGGAGAAAATGGAGAGCAGGGTTTTAAAAACAGAGGCTTCTTGACCCAAGACCCTCCTAGCACGGAGCCTTTGGAATCGGTTTCTCAGCCCTCTTCGTCCCTTAATCCCTCTGCCCCCATGCATGCCTTTAATCTTGGTTCTTTTCACTCTCCTATCCCACCATTGGAAGACATCTTAAAGGTAGCTCCAAACCCCAGCTCTCCATCTTCTGGAAAAGGGAAATCCATTCTAGACTCCAAGCAGCAAGCCTCTGCCATGGATTTAGATGCAGCGCTGGCTTTAAGCCCACAAGAAACTACGGAGGAGGATGAGCAAAGTGCCCCTAGCAACATGGAACAGGATCCGGAGAACATTTTCCTAGAAGGTATTGACATCTTAAAACTTGAAACAACTTGCAAGCAAAAAGATTATAATACCATACCTCCCTGGCAAATAGATCGGCTAGAAGGAGTCCTAGCCAAGGTGCAACATAACAGAAATCTCGACATACAGGGAGGAAGCCCATGGGATGGAAAAAAGAACCTCAAAGAAACCAAGAAGAGGGGGCGCAAGACAGATCTTCCGCGAACCATTGCAGTGGGAGAATTATTTATGGAATCAGGGAGATTCCCTAAGTTGACTAAGTACTACAAACCCACATCTCAGTTACCATGAAGCTCATCTCCTGGAATGTGAGAGGACTCAACAGCCCCTCAAAACACAGGATGATCAAGAACTTGATTCAACAAGAAAAACCTTCCATAGTTTTTCTTCAAGAAACTAAAAGCACCACTACAGCTATGGAAAAAGCTCGAAATAAGATTTGGGCAGGCAATAGCTTAATGTCAGTAGATGCCTCAGGGGCTTCGGGTGGACTTGCCATACTATGGAATCCACAGATCCTTACAATTTATGATTTCCATGCCACCCACTTCCTAATTCAAGCATCCTTTCATCTAATCAGCACTAATATCCATGGGCATCTCTCAAATGTATACTTTCCGCAAAACATACAACAAAAATTGGATTTGCTGGAAACAATCTCCATTCTAAATGAGAACAGAAGGTTCCCTCCATGGATCAGTGGAGGAGACTACAACATCATACAATCGCTGGAGGAGAAGACAGATGGCAGAACAAGGCTAGAGAATGATAGCAAAGGACTCAGAGATTTTATTCAGGACAACCACCTAATGGACATTCCCACCACCAATGGAATCTTCACCTGGACTAACAAGCGCAGGGGCACTCATCATATCGCTTCCAGGCTTGATAGGTTCCTCCTCTCAGACAATGCAATCCATCTACGGGGGGACTTCAATGCATCAATTTTACCCCATGGAGAACCGGACCACTAGCCCATTATGCTTCAATGGTCTCGGCCTGGTACACGCTGCAATAGGCCCTTCCGATTTGAAGCCTTCTGGCTTACAAATCCAAAATTTAAGCAAATAGTAGAAGAAGCATGGAAGTCCTATATGCCGCCAAAGGGAGCCAAAATGTATCAATTCCAACAAAAGTTAAAAAACTTAAAATAAGTCCTCAAAAATTTGAATCGAGCACAATTTGGAAACATACAGGTAAATCGCCAAAGGCTGGAAAAGCAAATGGAAGCGCTACAACAAGCTATCATCATAGAAGGCCGGACAGAGGAACAGTCACAACAAGAGAAAATCCTCTGGCAACAAATTGAAGAATGGAGGCAACAAGAATAAATTCTCTGGCGACAAAAATCACGAATCAGCTGGCTAAAAGAAGGTGAAAAGAACACCAAATTCTTCCATAGAACAGATATTCAAAGGCGTATGCACAAAAACATCACCTTCATGAACAACCAACAAGGGGAACGAGTTGAAGCCCACGAAGACATGGAAAAAGAATTCACAAACTATCCTCAAAGAGCTGGCAGGAAACAGAGAAGCGGAAATTAGAACCATCACTCAACATATTCCTCGAATAATAACAGAGGAGCACAACAACAAACTACTGCAGCCCACATGTCTAAAGGAATATGAAGAGGCCATGAACCAGCTCAAGGACGACAAAGCCCCTGAGCTGGATGACTTTACAGCTAACTTCTACCACGAATTTTGGGAGCTCATCAAGGAAGAGGTCTGGGAACTGGTGGAAGAATCAAGAAGTATGCATTGGATTCTCCTGGCCCTCAATACCACCTTCATAGCATTAGTGCCCAAGCGTGTTGAGCCAAGCAAGCCTAAAAATTACAGACCTATAGCTTTATGCAATGTAATATATAAACTCATCACCAAGGTCATAGCAAATAGGCTCAAACCTCTTCTTCCATTACTCATTTCGCCAGAACAAACAGGTTATGTTGAAGGGCGGCAGATCATGGACGGCATCATCTTCTCAAATGAGGTGATTCACTCATTAAAGCTTCTAAAAAAGCCATGTATGCTCCTAAAACTAGAATTATCTAAAGCCTTTGACAAGCTCAGTTGGAATTACATACAAAAAATGCTTTTGGCTTTTGGATTCAGTTTCACTTGGACAAGATGGATCATGAATATGATATCCTCTCCTAGCTTTTTTGTCCTGTTGAATGGTTCTCCTTACTCTCCCTTCCAGCCATCTCAGGGCATAAGACAAGGGGACCCTCTATCACCTTTCCTATTCGTCCTCATGGATGAAGGGCTTGGTAGACTACTAAAGGCAGCTGTCTCCTCCCATACGCTCAAAGGCATCTCTGTCCATGGCCTCCCTCCTCAATCTCACCAGAAGTTTGTTGACAACACCATGCTATTTGGATATATACATATCATATTATTGATAAAATCACCTCCCATTTTTCCCATGTATCATGGGGATTCACCCATTTATTATACATATAAATTTAGGGTGGTTCTTAAAATTTTCCCTGGTCAAAACCCCCTTGGATATTGTAGTGGGAACATAAGATATAATTCTTGATTGCAATACATATGTTCTGAAAGCCTTCAATGCTTTGAAAAGGGCATAAGATTATTTTTCCAAAATTTTATGCTTCAGTTCAACATCCCTCAGAACCTGGCTGAAAAAAGAAACAATTTTGTCTTTCTTATTGCTATTTTTATGTAGTAATAAAAATGTAATGGTGGTGGGTGATGCATAAGAGAATATAAATAAAGGCTTATCATAGTTCAAGTTGATTAGCACATGAGCTTCCTCAAAATCCCTTTTGATTCTTGAACATAATTCTCTAGCTTCAGGGGTCCATTTGACCTCTTTATCCTTCCTTAGCATATCAATAATTTCTTTCACAATTTCTACATAATTAGGAACAAATCTCCTCAAGAAACCAATTCTTCCAAGAAAAACATGAATCTCCTTTTTATTCCTTGGTAAAAAGATGTTACTGATAGCTTCTAGTCTCATAGGGTCACTTTTTTCTCCTTCCTTTGAAACTATATGTCCTAACAACTTACCTTCCTTGACAACCACAACTGTGATTTATTTGGATTTAAGGACAACCCGTACTTCCTTCACTTTTCAAAGGTTTGTTGTAAATGATCCAAATGTTCATCATCATATTTTGAAAAAACAATTATATCATCAATATGAATTACTACAAACTTATATTTCTCCCCAACGAAGGCTATTTCCATTTCCCTCTGAAATGTGGCACCTGCATTCATGAGGCTGAATGACATCTTGGCGCACATGAACGTGCCCCAAGGTGTTGTAAAAGTTGTCTTCTTTTGGTCATCTGGATGCATTGGAATATGGTTGTAACCAGAAAATCCATCTATCATAGATAGTCTTGAGGACCCCACTACTTTCTGCAAGATATAATCCATCTCAGGCAAGGGATAATTATCTTTTAGAGATGCCCTGTTTAGGTTCCTTAAATCTACACACAACCTTATCTATCCATTATTTTTCCACATTGGGACTAGATTTGCAGCCCAATATGCGTATCTCAAAGGAATAATAATATTTACCTGAAGTAACTTCTTAATTTATTTTTCTATTAAAGGAAGTAGCAGAGGATTCATTTGTCTAAGCTTCTACTTATAAGACTTCACTCATGGTTTCAAAGGAAATTTATGTTGAATGGTATATGTATTATATATCTTTAAATCTTCATATGACTAGGCAAAAATGTTAGAATACTTCTTGAATAAATCTACATACCTATGTTTATAATATTTTGGAATCCCTTTTTCCAACTCGATCAATCTGGGTTGATTCTCTATACTAATGTCACAATCTTTAGTATCTTCCTCCTAACCTTGTTTTCTTACTTTAGCTAGAACATCGTTCACATTAAACAACATTTTAAATGGTACAATTCCTATTGGAATTACATTACCTTTCAACTGTACAATCCTCTGATCTACTATAGAATCTTTCCAAGGCAAATCTTCTTCAACTTCTTGCTATTCATTTTCACCTTCTCCTTCTTGGTCAATTCTTGAAGCAGAGAATTCTCCAACTACCCCCATAAAATGCTTGATTTTTTCCTCATCTTCGAACACTTTCCAATACTTCACATTATTAGGCATTGAAGGTCTATACTTGACTTCAATTTCATATCTTAAGCAAGGATTTTGTGGATGTTTGAATGTACTAGTTGCCACTGCTAAAGAGAAAACCAATTTGTTGTTTTCTCTTGGAAAAAACTACATGTTAAAAGTTGATAAGAAATTTTCAATCAAGACCCAAATTTAATTTCTATATGACCTCAACCTTGGATATTTGGTTTGACATTGGTCCTCTATTTGCTTGATGACCAATTCTGAATCCCCAAACCCTGACAAACATTTTATTTTCAAGTCCTTTGCAGCGTGTAATCCCAAAATTAATGCTTCATACTCTGAGATATTATTTGTTGTGTCAAGCTCTAATTTATAAGAGAGAGGAATCATCTCACCCTTAGGAGACACCAACAAAACTCCTGCACCATTAACTTCCCTAGAGTATGATCCATCGAAGTACAACTTCCAACTAAAATTCTACATTACTTTTAGTTTCTTTATAGTTGCTGGAATCTCAACCTTGGTATCTTCAACTATCTCGTCATCTACTTCTAACAAAGAACAAGATTATTTTTTTCCTGGCCATACACTAGGGAGTTATTTGGATTACCTTCTATACAACCTTCATTTTTCTCCACCAAAGACTAGAATTGTTTCATATATGAGATCCAATTGTATGGATCGTCCAAGTTTCATCCCCCGAGATCTCAAAAGAGGCATACCAAATTGTGTTGGAATATCAACAACTACAATGTCCATCACTATACTCATGACAAGAACTTGTGCTAAAGTGACCACCAAATTTTTAATCACACCAAGACAATTTACTCTCTTTGAATCAAAAGAGTATAGATCCTTGTATGGTTTAGTAATATGTAAACCAAGTTTCTCCATGATAGTTAGAGGCATCAAATTGTGGGAGGCTCCTGAGTCCAACATACAATTATGTAGCATTAAATCATTAACTAACAACGTGATATAAAAAGGAGTAGTAGTAGAGTCCTACTCCTCTACATGCAGTACAAACA
>APFE030973761.1:90426-114061 GCA_000404065.3 Pinus taeda | reverse complement strand
TTTTATTTAAGTGAATCCTATGGCCAAATACCATATTTGTAAAAGAGGTATGGTAAATTAATAAAAATATAAATAAACGAGAGGTATGGTAAACAAATAAAACATTTTTTTATATTTACTCCATATACGAACACTCAAAAAATGGGTTATATTTAGGTGAAACCTATGGGCAAAATACTATGGGACAAATACCATGGACTAGATTGTTATTAATACCATGCAAAAAAACCATTATTAACCCTAATATTAGAATTAACAAAAATATGGCACATGGTATTGACCCATGGTATTCACTAAAATGGCACATGGTATTGACCCATGGTATTCACCTAGAATGTAGCCTTTTTAAATGGGGGAATTAAATTAGCATAGATCCATTTTTACTCTAGATCTTGAGAGGTATCAAATATCGTGATATGCAAACTAGCATAGAGTGAAAAAATATTTGATCCTCTTGGGGCTTGGTGGATCAAGAATGGATGTTGTAATTTAATGTAGGTTAAACATTTTAGCTTGGTTAAAATAAAAAATAAAATAAAATCAACTATTAATTTTATTAATTTTTATAAATTACTAATAGTAATTTTTAAGCTCCAGGTTTATGATAACCCATGGTATTGATAATACCATGTTATTCATTTGAGCATAGGCTATTTAAAGGGGAAATTATATCATCTTAGATCCATCTTAATTCTGGGTCTACCCAGGTTTATGATAACCCATGGTATTGATAATACCATGTTATTCATTTGAGCATAGGCTATTTAAAGGGGAAATTATATCATCTTAGATCCATCTTAATTCTGGGCCTACCAAGTTCTCAGAGGGATAAATAGATTTCATCCCCCTAAGAGTGGTAGATGTGGAGTTAAGATGGATATAAGTTGGTTTTTTATGATAATGAAGATATTAAATAGACTTAGGAAATTATATTGTAAAAAACATCTTAAGGTGAATGGTTAAAGCTACATTTAGTCACTTCACAAAATTTAATAAAAAATACCAATATCTCCATTAATATTGGTTTTTCTGATTTAACAAAAAAAAATCAAAATAGTGAAATCTTATCACTTTTTATGCATCATCCTCACAGAAGAGAGATAGTTGCTGCCCAAATTTTCCACCATTTTTCAAACGTTCTCAATATGATATCTTCATGAAAAAGTTAAGGTACTGATGTTGGATTAGTTGTTTGAAAAATATGCTGGTTTGTACAACCTTTCGTCTTCTATGTTATTGTTAGTTTGTTGTAATGATCTGTAGGGGTTAGGCCACTGCACCATATTGTCCTAAAAGGTAGAGATTGTGCACCAAAAAGGAAATTAATCCACATGTCACAACGCTATTAAAAAATGCAAGACGTATGAAGGTAGTGAATTATGCTAATAAGAAATTTAGATTAGGAGAGATGTAATTAAATTTTATTATTTAATTTAAGATTTCCAATTAAAATAATAATAAATTTACATTTACATATTTATATATTGATTGGAAGGCTTCTGACAATAGTAACTTATTTCCATTAGATCCCCTTCAGGCCTTTGGGGTACCTACTACACAACGGTAACTTATTTCCATTAGATCCCCTTCAGGCCTTTGGGATAACTACTACTTTCTTATATTATATAGTTGGGGCTTGCTACTTGTTGGCATGTTGGGGTAAATAAACTTGATGTGTGTGTGTTTTTTTTTGTATCTCTATGCAATAAGGAAGAAATTTGATAGCTTAAGAAAAGTGGTAGCTTGACAAAAGTGGTAGAGAAAATATTAATTTCTCCTACCTTGACAGAACTGGTGGTCAAGATCAACATCTACAAGAACTTTGTTGTGGAATATTATCAAAACTAATAGAAGGATATGAAAGAGTGTACAGTAAGAACCTTGACAAACACGGACACTAAAACTTGCAACATTGTTTGTAGGAAGAGAAAATTATGTTTATTTTTTCCAAACATGTATGTTAATATATTATAGTTTAATGAAGATGTTTTCCTATTATCATATATGGTTTCATACTTTAACAAAACATTTGCCAAGACTTCATAATGTTTTATTATTCAGTGAAAGATTTTCCAAGATCTTACAAGATTTTATAATTCAATGAAAGATTCAACATGACTTTACAAGATAATATATTCTGGTGAGAGATTCACCAAAAAAATTATATATACATATCATATTATTATTATTATTATTTTTTTTTATCTGAATAAGACTAATTCTATTACCATACAAAAATCAGAAATACATATGAGTTACAATGGGCAAGGCTATGGAAATCTGCCTGGAAGCCCTCTTCTTGCCCTGATTACATTCCCAAAATTGAACGTTATCAAAATTTTGAATACGATAATTTGCCAAAGGCTCGACATATTGACACTGAAGACACAAGGACATTGAACAAACCAAGACACAGACAGATAGACACAGACAATTACAGCCGACACGTTGACATAGATGCTGATGCCGCTTGGACGAATCATAGACATAAAGATAAAAACATAGAAATGCTCTTGCAGCAGAGGTAACCAAGAGCAAGCTCATTCTTCATCAGTGGTGTAGGGCGCCTCTTCTACTCGACACCCAAATAGGAGAGAATCATCAGAGTCTGAGAGAGGGATGACCGCACCAGAGGGCCCTTCCTGAACCGGCTTGCTAGGACCAGCTAGCGCCATAGGACAGGCTGAGGGGACACATTCCTTGGCCGAGCGCTCAAGGTCAATTCCAGACCCTCGTCCATGAACCAAATGACTTGTTCCTGCCTGAACCGGATGGCACGCAATGGGGGATTCTTCTCTGCTTTGGCGTTGCCATTCTGATATGGGCTCTGCCCCATGCACAGGATAGTCTGCCACGTGAATTGCCTCATCCTGTGTAGCACCAGGTTCAACCGTAATAGAGATAATAAGGGTTGAATTAGCCTGAGGGCAGGGAAGCCGATACCTAAGCGTGGGAGATTCCTCCTGACCTCCTTCCGCTCTTGCGTCTCTACTAGCTCCTCTGCCACCTTCATCATCGCTGCCTTGGAACCGATGTGGCACCAACGTGACTTCAATGGAGGAGGAGGGCGAAATGTGACCTTGCCTCTGCGTGGAGGCTCTACCTCTAGTGCCCCCTCGCCTGCTACACATTCTCTGCCTTTCCCTTTGCATCGCGGGATTTGCCAATTGCAGTCTCACGCAGGCCGCAGGAGCTGCTTCTGTGTGGAGGACCTGCGCAATTGTAATGCAGTAGCAGGGTCTGGTTTTCCCTATCTCTGAAACAAGCTGAGTGAACTCCGGATCCCTTCCCCTTTCCTCCGCAGAGCGCATCAGAGATTTCACCTTATGCCAAACCATATCCCCCGGATGAACAGGCCCTCTAACGTTAATACCCTCCATTGCACTGGTTGCCAAGCAACTCGCTCGAGCTGAGAGGACTGGCATTAAATTCCTCTGCCATCGGATTTCATGCGAGGTTTTATCATTCCTTACAGGGTACCGTCTGTCACCTCTGGGTTGCCACCTGCCCACGTGACCGCCCACCCTCTCAACACGTCCCACCATCACCCGCATCCGGGAGGGTGAGATCCTGCTGTGCCAGAGAAATGCAGTCATTTTTGAGCTTGTCATCATCTAATGTATCCAGAGATCCTGAGAAATATGGAATGCGCTGAGAT
The DNA here is from genome assembly GCA_000404065.3 of Pinus taeda. Lineage (NCBI taxonomy): Eukaryota > Viridiplantae > Streptophyta > Pinopsida > Pinales > Pinaceae > Pinus > Pinus taeda. The sequence continues at coordinate 110,403 of APFE030973761.1, read as the reverse complement.
GCCCCTTGGTTGGCCAATCTATCTGCAACTTTGTTCGCTGTTCTTCTTACGTGCTTGAAGGTTATGCTTTGGGGATTTTGTAGCTTTTCCTCCAGTGATTTCAGTCTACTTAACAACCTCCAGCTAGCGGCCACCTTGACAGCTGGCGTGCCTGCCTGAATTCTTTGAGCGGCTGCAATAAGGATAAGGGAATCTCCCTCTACCTCCAATGGGAAGAAGTGATTTTTCTCTGCAATACATATGCCTGTCCATAGTCCTTCTAATTTGGCTGCATTGTTGGTGTCTTTTCCTAGAGAGCCATAGAATATTTGCATTATTGCTCCTGTGTGACTTCTGAAGATTCCTCCGAAGCCTGCTTGTCCTGGATTTACTTTGGCTGCCCCATCAAAGTTTAACTTGTAGATGGCATTAGCCGGAGGGGACCAGCTAGTTGGAGAGGTGGTGCTGTAGGAGGATCGGGTTCTGTCCGTTGTTAGTGCTGAGAGGTTCAGGTTCCACGCCCTCAGAATCTTGCTTTCCATTGGAGAGTTCGACAGATCTGCATTTGACCAAGTTCTGATGGCAAGAGTTTCTTGCAGTTTTTTTTGAGAATCAGCCACAAGGTGTCTATTGACTGGGAGGTATTATTGAAGATTCTATGATTTATTTCCTTCCAAAGAGTCCAATATATAAAGCCTGGTAAGAGGCTCCACAAAAAGTTAAGAAGTTGACTCTTAAAGGGGTTCTTGGACCATTTTCTTATGTTTTCTGTTATATCCTCTGTCTTGGCTACTGATTTCATATTGCAAGTTTCGACTTTCCTCCATATTTGCATAGCTAACTGACATGTTTCCATTAGATGGCTGATTGTCTCAGAGTGAAGGTTGCAATTTGGGCATCGTGATGGCCCTACAAATCCGCGCTTAACCAGGTTGTCCCAAGTGAGTATTCTCCTTTTACTGAGGAGCCATAAGAAGGTAGAAATTTTGGGCCACAGTCCTGGCTGCCAAACCTTTTCCCAGATACGGTCCTTATCTATCTAGTTTTCGGTGTATCTTAGCTGGTGAGTCTCTTTGGTGGTGAATGTTCCTTTAGGCATATGGCCCCACCTAAGTCGGTCCTATTGAGTGGAGTGTCGGATTCTTCTGTATGATAGTTCTTGATCTATATCAGAATATGACTCTCCTAGCCAATCCCTCTGCCAGAGACTGGCTTGCTTCCAGATTCTGAAGTCGTGAATTTTGGATTATTGCCAGAATTGATGAACATAAGTGAGGTTTGCCTGCTGCATCTGTGCTTGCCAGAGGGGCCTTTGAAATAATGTAGCCAGCTTGGGGAGCTTTTGCCATGAGTCCTCCCAGAATCTTGCCGTAGTACCTGAGTGAATCTCCCAGAAACTGTGATCTTGAATGAACTTACTGTGGGGTTTGGCTGCGTTCCATAGTGGAGTTGATTCTGATTAAATCATTCCATTGACTGCCCGATGCATATTTGGCCTGCCATAATTTAGCCCATGGTGAGTTAGGCTTGGTGATCCAGTTCCACCACATTCGAGCACCCATAGTGTTGTTGCTTTGAAGGGGATCTCGCAAATCTAGTCCACCTTCAGACTTGGGTTTGCAGACATCTTGCCAATTGACTAGTGCCCATTTTTTGTTCAAGCCTGATGAACCCCAAAGGAAGTTACGTTGGAGATTGCGAATGGTTTTGAGAACCCACTTTGGGGCTGCCAAGATTGAAAAGAGGTACAGAGGCATGGCCTGTAGGACTGATTTGATCAGTACGAGCCTGCTGGCAATGTTGAGAGCTCGGAAAGTCCAAAGAGAAAGTTTAGATTCAAGCTTGTCTAGAAGAGTCTTCCAGGAGGAATGCTTTATTGCAACAGCTGCTAGGGGAGCCCCTAAGTAGGATGATGGAAGCTTGGAGATAGTGAACCCTAGAATTCTGGCTATGTTTCTTTACGTGGTGGGGGGGTGTTAAAGAAGTAAAGCTGGGATTTCGAGGCATTGATGGAGGTACCAGATGCGTTGGAGAAAATGGAGAGCAGGGTTTTAAAAACAGAGGCTTCTTGACCCAAGACCCTCCTAGCACGGAGCCTTTGGAATCGGTTTCTCAGCCCTCTTCGTCCCTTAATCCCTCTGCCCCCATGCATGCCTTTAATCTTGGTTCTTTTCACTCTCCTATCCCACCATTGGAAGACATCTTAAAGGTAGCTCCAAACCCCAGCTCTCCATCTTCTGGAAAAGGGAAATCCATTCTAGACTCCAAGCAGCAAGCCTCTGCCATGGATTTAGATGCAGCGCTGGCTTTAAGCCCACAAGAAACTACGGAGGAGGATGAGCAAAGTGCCCCTAGCAACATGGAACAGGATCCGGAGAACATTTTCCTAGAAGGTATTGACATCTTAAAACTTGAAACAACTTGCAAGCAAAAAGATTATAATACCATACCTCCCTGGCAAATAGATCGGCTAGAAGGAGTCCTAGCCAAGGTGCAACATAACAGAAATCTCGACATACAGGGAGGAAGCCCATGGGATGGAAAAAAGAACCTCAAAGAAACCAAGAAGAGGGGGCGCAAGACAGATCTTCCGCGAACCATTGCAGTGGGAGAATTATTTATGGAATCAGGGAGATTCCCTAAGTTGACTAAGTACTACAAACCCACATCTCAGTTACCATGAAGCTCATCTCCTGGAATGTGAGAGGACTCAACAGCCCCTCAAAACACAGGATGATCAAGAACTTGATTCAACAAGAAAAACCTTCCATAGTTTTTCTTCAAGAAACTAAAAGCACCACTACAGCTATGGAAAAAGCTCGAAATAAGATTTGGGCAGGCAATAGCTTAATGTCAGTAGATGCCTCAGGGGCTTCGGGTGGACTTGCCATACTATGGAATCCACAGATCCTTACAATTTATGATTTCCATGCCACCCACTTCCTAATTCAAGCATCCTTTCATCTAATCAGCACTAATATCCATGGGCATCTCTCAAATGTATACTTTCCGCAAAACATACAACAAAAATTGGATTTGCTGGAAACAATCTCCATTCTAAATGAGAACAGAAGGTTCCCTCCATGGATCAGTGGAGGAGACTACAACATCATACAATCGCTGGAGGAGAAGACAGATGGCAGAACAAGGCTAGAGAATGATAGCAAAGGACTCAGAGATTTTATTCAGGACAACCACCTAATGGACATTCCCACCACCAATGGAATCTTCACCTGGACTAACAAGCGCAGGGGCACTCATCATATCGCTTCCAGGCTTGATAGGTTCCTCCTCTCAGACAATGCAATCCATCTACGGGGGGACTTCAATGCATCAATTTTACCCCATGGAGAACCGGACCACTAGCCCATTATGCTTCAATGGTCTCGGCCTGGTACACGCTGCAATAGGCCCTTCCGATTTGAAGCCTTCTGGCTTACAAATCCAAAATTTAAGCAAATAGTAGAAGAAGCATGGAAGTCCTATATGCCGCCAAAGGGAGCCAAAATGTATCAATTCCAACAAAAGTTAAAAAACTTAAAATAAGTCCTCAAAAATTTGAATCGAGCACAATTTGGAAACATACAGGTAAATCGCCAAAGGCTGGAAAAGCAAATGGAAGCGCTACAACAAGCTATCATCATAGAAGGCCGGACAGAGGAACAGTCACAACAAGAGAAAATCCTCTGGCAACAAATTGAAGAATGGAGGCAACAAGAATAAATTCTCTGGCGACAAAAATCACGAATCAGCTGGCTAAAAGAAGGTGAAAAGAACACCAAATTCTTCCATAGAACAGATATTCAAAGGCGTATGCACAAAAACATCACCTTCATGAACAACCAACAAGGGGAACGAGTTGAAGCCCACGAAGACATGGAAAAAGAATTCACAAACTATCCTCAAAGAGCTGGCAGGAAACAGAGAAGCGGAAATTAGAACCATCACTCAACATATTCCTCGAATAATAACAGAGGAGCACAACAACAAACTACTGCAGCCCACATGTCTAAAGGAATATGAAGAGGCCATGAACCAGCTCAAGGACGACAAAGCCCCTGAGCTGGATGACTTTACAGCTAACTTCTACCACGAATTTTGGGAGCTCATCAAGGAAGAGGTCTGGGAACTGGTGGAAGAATCAAGAAGTATGCATTGGATTCTCCTGGCCCTCAATACCACCTTCATAGCATTAGTGCCCAAGCGTGTTGAGCCAAGCAAGCCTAAAAATTACAGACCTATAGCTTTATGCAATGTAATATATAAACTCATCACCAAGGTCATAGCAAATAGGCTCAAACCTCTTCTTCCATTACTCATTTCGCCAGAACAAACAGGTTATGTTGAAGGGCGGCAGATCATGGACGGCATCATCTTCTCAAATGAGGTGATTCACTCATTAAAGCTTCTAAAAAAGCCATGTATGCTCCTAAAACTAGAATTATCTAAAGCCTTTGACAAGCTCAGTTGGAATTACATACAAAAAATGCTTTTGGCTTTTGGATTCAGTTTCACTTGGACAAGATGGATCATGAATATGATATCCTCTCCTAGCTTTTTTGTCCTGTTGAATGGTTCTCCTTACTCTCCCTTCCAGCCATCTCAGGGCATAAGACAAGGGGACCCTCTATCACCTTTCCTATTCGTCCTCATGGATGAAGGGCTTGGTAGACTACTAAAGGCAGCTGTCTCCTCCCATACGCTCAAAGGCATCTCTGTCCATGGCCTCCCTCCTCAATCTCACCAGAAGTTTGTTGACAACACCATGCTATTTGGATATATACATATCATATTATTGATAAAATCACCTCCCATTTTTCCCATGTATCATGGGGATTCACCCATTTATTATACATATAAATTTAGGGTGGTTCTTAAAATTTTCCCTGGTCAAAACCCCCTTGGATATTGTAGTGGGAACATAAGATATAATTCTTGATTGCAATACATATGTTCTGAAAGCCTTCAATGCTTTGAAAAGGGCATAAGATTATTTTTCCAAAATTTTATGCTTCAGTTCAACATCCCTCAGAACCTGGCTGAAAAAAGAAACAATTTTGTCTTTCTTATTGCTATTTTTATGTAGTAATAAAAATGTAATGGTGGTGGGTGATGCATAAGAGAATATAAATAAAGGCTTATCATAGTTCAAGTTGATTAGCACATGAGCTTCCTCAAAATCCCTTTTGATTCTTGAACATAATTCTCTAGCTTCAGGGGTCCATTTGACCTCTTTATCCTTCCTTAGCATATCAATAATTTCTTTCACAATTTCTACATAATTAGGAACAAATCTCCTCAAGAAACCAATTCTTCCAAGAAAAACATGAATCTCCTTTTTATTCCTTGGTAAAAAGATGTTACTGATAGCTTCTAGTCTCATAGGGTCACTTTTTTCTCCTTCCTTTGAAACTATATGTCCTAACAACTTACCTTCCTTGACAACCACAACTGTGATTTATTTGGATTTAAGGACAACCCGTACTTCCTTCACTTTTCAAAGGTTTGTTGTAAATGATCCAAATGTTCATCATCATATTTTGAAAAAACAATTATATCATCAATATGAATTACTACAAACTTATATTTCTCCCCAACGAAGGCTATTTCCATTTCCCTCTGAAATGTGGCACCTGCATTCATGAGGCTGAATGACATCTTGGCGCACATGAACGTGCCCCAAGGTGTTGTAAAAGTTGTCTTCTTTTGGTCATCTGGATGCATTGGAATATGGTTGTAACCAGAAAATCCATCTATCATAGATAGTCTTGAGGACCCCACTACTTTCTGCAAGATATAATCCATCTCAGGCAAGGGATAATTATCTTTTAGAGATGCCCTGTTTAGGTTCCTTAAATCTACACACAACCTTATCTATCCATTATTTTTCCACATTGGGACTAGATTTGCAGCCCAATATGCGTATCTCAAAGGAATAATAATATTTACCTGAAGTAACTTCTTAATTTATTTTTCTATTAAAGGAAGTAGCAGAGGATTCATTTGTCTAAGCTTCTACTTATAAGACTTCACTCATGGTTTCAAAGGAAATTTATGTTGAATGGTATATGTATTATATATCTTTAAATCTTCATATGACTAGGCAAAAATGTTAGAATACTTCTTGAATAAATCTACATACCTATGTTTATAATATTTTGGAATCCCTTTTTCCAACTCGATCAATCTGGGTTGATTCTCTATACTAATGTCACAATCTTTAGTATCTTCCTCCTAACCTTGTTTTCTTACTTTAGCTAGAACATCGTTCACATTAAACAACATTTTAAATGGTACAATTCCTATTGGAATTACATTACCTTTCAACTGTACAATCCTCTGATCTACTATAGAATCTTTCCAAGGCAAATCTTCTTCAACTTCTTGCTATTCATTTTCACCTTCTCCTTCTTGGTCAATTCTTGAAGCAGAGAATTCTCCAACTACCCCCATAAAATGCTTGATTTTTTCCTCATCTTCGAACACTTTCCAATACTTCACATTATTAGGCATTGAAGGTCTATACTTGACTTCAATTTCATATCTTAAGCAAGGATTTTGTGGATGTTTGAATGTACTAGTTGCCACTGCTAAAGAGAAAACCAATTTGTTGTTTTCTCTTGGAAAAAACTACATGTTAAAAGTTGATAAGAAATTTTCAATCAAGACCCAAATTTAATTTCTATATGACCTCAACCTTGGATATTTGGTTTGACATTGGTCCTCTATTTGCTTGATGACCAATTCTGAATCCCCAAACCCTGACAAACATTTTATTTTCAAGTCCTTTGCAGCGTGTAATCCCAAAATTAATGCTTCATACTCTGAGATATTATTTGTTGTGTCAAGCTCTAATTTATAAGAGAGAGGAATCATCTCACCCTTAGGAGACACCAACAAAACTCCTGCACCATTAACTTCCCTAGAGTATGATCCATCGAAGTACAACTTCCAACTAAAATTCTACATTACTTTTAGTTTCTTTATAGTTGCTGGAATCTCAACCTTGGTATCTTCAACTATCTCGTCATCTACTTCTAACAAAGAACAAGATTATTTTTTTCCTGGCCATACACTAGGGAGTTATTTGGATTACCTTCTATACAACCTTCATTTTTCTCCACCAAAGACTAGAATTGTTTCATATATGAGATCCAATTGTATGGATCGTCCAAGTTTCATCCCCCGAGATCTCAAAAGAGGCATACCAAATTGTGTTGGAATATCAACAACTACAATGTCCATCACTATACTCATGACAAGAACTTGTGCTAAAGTGACCACCAAATTTTTAATCACACCAAGACAATTTACTCTCTTTGAATCAAAAGAGTATAGATCCTTGTATGGTTTAGTAATATGTAAACCAAGTTTCTCCATGATAGTTAGAGGCATCAAATTGTGGGAGGCTCCTGAGTCCAACATACAATTATGTAGCATTAAATCATTAACTAACAACGTGATATAAAAAGGAGTAGTAGTAGAGTCCTACTCCTCTACATGCAGTACAAACACCATCTCTGGTCTCTCCTCTTGTAGATTCACATTATCTTGAGTGGCAGTTACATGTGTTAAGATCATGAAATTAGCAATTTTCTTTTTGTAAGCAAGTTGTTTTGCTAACTCTGCCAATAGAACAAGTATCTTTACTTTCTCTAACTACTTTTCGATGCTAAAAATATGTATCTTTACTTGTTCATCTACCTCTTTATTCTCCTGGGCTACTTGCTTTCATTGCATAGGCTAATTTTTTTTAATTGGCTTGGCTTGGTGAGACTTTGATTATTCTCCTCTGGTTATTGGAATGGATTGAATGATATTTTCCCCTTATCATTACTTTTTTGTGTGATGTGCTAGGCTTGATCATCATTTCGATCTTGGGTTCTGGACCTTTTCCTGGATCTCAAATTATATTTCTTATGCAACTCATCCTACATGAAGTCTGCAAACTTCTTATAGCAAGCATTAATCTCATATTCATCTAAAGGGGTATCCATATCCACATATTCTTCCCGTGCCTATGCTTCTTCTTCTGACAATATAGAATATTGATTCTCCTAAAAATTGAATGCTTCTTCTGAACTTTCCTCTAGTTCACCCTCTATTTATAAAGGTGGTAGAACTTGATCTTATTGATCTTTCCTCTCTCTCTGTAGAATATGCAGATGAGGCCTCCTAAACAAGGATTGAAATTCTTGTTTGGGACTTGTTGGATATGTCTTGGATGATTTTTATTTTCCAACTCTAACTTTACCATATTATTTGAAAGATTTATGATCACTTTAGTCATTTCATCCAACTTCTTCTCTTGCATATCTTTCTTCTTCCGAGAGGGGCCAACTTATTCTTTCCCCTTTCTTCTTTCTACAAGTTTTGTTTTTTTATTTTAACTTTCCTGTTGTTGCTAGATTTGCTTCCAACTCTAAAGCATTAGTCTAAATTTGATGAAGGGTAGGAGATTTTCTTTCCCTTAGGGTAAAGCCCAAATCATAATCAAAATCCCATAAAGACTACTTTTGCAGTTGATGGTGGAGGCTTGATTTATGTTGGTATGATATTGTAAAGTTTGTTAAATCTTTTTATGAATTCAACAACATCCTCATTATCCTTTTTCTTTATTCCATTAAATTCTGTTAGAAAATACCCACGTTCTTGTTTTTCTCCCCTTTTTTGCATGAAAACATTTTCTAATTCCTCCCATGCATTAATTGAATTATCAAGTAGGGTTTTAAACCATTTTCTTGCTTCCCCATCTAAATATTGTACAAACAACCTCATCACAACATCACAGTATTCAACATTAAGATTTTTAACAAACACACAGAATGTTGCCACATGCTTTTCAACTGTTATTTCATCTTCTCCAGTGAAATGAGGAAAGATTTTCAAAGAGTCTTGTGGCATGACATTCATTGGGTAGCAGCTTTAGAGGGGTGTATATGTTAAGAAAAAAACCTATTATTACCATATTTTGAAGTGGAGGTGGAGGAATATTATTGTCTGTAATGCAGATGAAATAGGAGGGATTGTAGTTTTTGGAATTGGCTATGAGGTGACTGCAATAACTTGAGATGTGACTGGTGTAACAATATATTTAATCTTTTCAAATTCTGGGAAAATTGGGAAGGAGAAAGAAACCGATTAAAAATATTCCTCCTCTAATTTGGGCTTAGAAAAAGGAAATTTACGACAGCGAAACTCTCCTTCTGAAAAGTCTAAAGTCTTTGGAGAAATTTTAGGGGTATTTACTTTAGTCTTTTCAGAATTGGAACTTGAAGCCCCATGAACAAATATGGTAAGACTAGGGATTTTTGGAGACCTTTCTCTCCTAACTTTCTTTGAAAGAAGTTTCTCTGGGTTAGATACAACTGGGTTTTTTTTTGGGAGGTATCAGAGGAAGTGTGAGGTCTTATTGGAGCCAAGATTAGTGATTATTAAATCCCTTTTGTGAGTGGTTTGACCCTCACTTTCTTTTCTCACCAATAAAAGAAATGATAAAAAATATACCTAGGGAAAAATGTTCAAATATGTTCCGCAACAACAGTGCGAAAATATGTTGTAACACTAGAGACAACCTCTGTCTAAGAGGAGGTCAATGCCTAGGATATCCACTCAATTCAAATAAATATATATTCATTTTGTTTATATATTTGCCCAGAGACAACCCTTGAAGTGTAATGTGGTTTTAACTCTTGGAAAAATAAACAAACTGCTTCAAAATTTCTTGTATATCTGTGGTTACAGTCTTTTATAAAGTTGCAGTATGATAAGAAGATTTTTTTATAATAAAGATTAAACGTATATGGATAAATAAAATCCAATGCACCAAATCTTAGTAGAAAACGTGAAAAGAAAGAAGATGAAATGATGAGATTTTGGAGCGCTTCATTAAGGATTCTTTAGAAAAATATTTACATGTATCCTTCACTATTCTCACAACATTGATAAATTTGTTTAATAAAGAAAGAAACCAAAAAAATTATACACAAATTTCAAAAGAAGAACACACACCATAAAAGAATTACAAAGACAAGAAGCGCATGCTGTGACCAAAACATTTGTAATCACTTGAAACTTCATTAATGTTCCAAAAGGGTTCCCAACATTACACAAAAAATGCTTAGCGAAAGTGTCTAAGGCAAAAAATTCAAACTCCCTAGATTGGTTATTCTGGCTGTTTTTAAAGAAATATTACATTCAAGAAATGTTACACGTAACTATCAAACTATCCAACCAGGAAATTGACCACAGTTTTTCCTTTTAGCACTACAGTTTTCTCCAAACATGAATCCAACCTACATTTTGTAGCTATTAATTCTTACTCATATTTTTCCCAAGGCAGTAAGCTCCCATCTATACCCCAACAAATTGGAAACCCAAGTCTTTGTCTCTAATCAAACTTGGAATCAAAAGCAACAACATAAATTTTAACCATTTCCAATTTACCCTTAGTTCGAATATGCAGATGATTCTTCTCAATGATTTTGTGGATTTCCATAATAACAACAACCCTATCAAGAATATGTATTTTTTTAAAATATGCTGTGGATTTCTCATTTAGAAATTTTATGAATTTCCTAGTGCTTCGTGCTTCGTTTTGCATCTCTTTCTTGCATGAAGTCACAACTTTAGTGATACTATTGGTTGTAGCAATTTTTAAATAATAACTTGAAAGAATTCCCATGTGGAGTGCACCTATTGAATTATGTCATCCAAAATGACCTGTCTGGATTCAATTAAGGACATATTTCCCTTCAATATGTTCTTTAGCTCCTTTATTTCTTCTTGCGGTGACTTGTATATTTCATAGATTTGATCATTTTCTATCTTTGCATACCTCAATTGTTTCTCTTTAGAAATCAATTCCGCCTGAGACAATGTCAAGTTATCTTGGAGCTTTTTCATCTCTACCCTTGATAGTGTGAGTTCATTAATGACCAGTTTCAATTTGTCTGCGGGATCTCCAAACTCATTGGAAACTACAATTGTGCGCACATTATTTTTGATAGTCTGCTCCAAGTCTTGGACCCTTCCTTTTAAAGCTATTATCTCCTTATTTCTAATTTTCCGATGAATAATCAATTGTTTCTTTTCTTTTTCTACAAAATCTAACTCAAAATTTTGAACATGTTCTGTTACATTCATTTTTAGCTTCTGTCTTAATGACTTCATTTCAAAATTTGTTCCTTGTATAAGAGATTCTATGGATTCTCTATCATTTGGGTCAACACCAAGCTTGATAATCAATTCCTTGTAACCTTCATTCTGCAAATACAAAGCTCTAGAATTGGCCTTCTCTTGTTTGATTCTCTTTGAGGCCTTTTCTAAGAGAGTCTCTACTTTGTTAATCATTAATGAAACTTTGCTCTAGTCATTATATATTATCTCACCTGCTTGCTTGTGCAAATTAATCTTATCATGTAAAGGAACATCAATGATGTTAAGAGATAAAATCATTGTATTAAACTTAGCACCTGAAGGGAGTGACTAGATATTGGGATGCAAAATATAGAGTTTGAGTTGATTCCTTTCAAGGTCCATTATTGAGAGAAACCTGGCCTGAAAAGAACAAGATGCCTGCATGGCTAGCTGAGACATCATTTCACCTTTCAACTTCTAGATTTTCTCTTCAATCACTTGGTAATCCTTTAATGTTGCATCTACCACAGAAGAAATTCCTTCACTTGCGGGCATTGCCAAATCTGTAGAACTAGAAGGCATAATTATCTTAGGGTTTCCCATATTCATATGGAAACTTGGTTGACCAAAGGTATCTTCTGTGAGCTTCACTTGCATTTCCTCCTCACATTTAGACTATATTTTGGCTATTTTTTTATGATTGTATATCCTCCATGTCTACATCCATTGCTTCTTCAATATTTATTTTCAAAATTCTTTGACTACAGGACTCTCAATTTCCAATTTTGATTTAATAGGCCAAACTTGTTGATTTTCTTTCCTATCAATTTTGGGCCTACTTTCATGGGAATATGGTGCTGAAATAACACTTTTATTTCTATTAGAAATTAATTGGTGAGGGTCATATTTCCATTTCTCCTTCAATTCAAAAAGAAATTCCTTCATCATCTCTTCTACCTGAGTAAGAGCTTGTTTGGAATTCACTATGAAAGAACCTACACCATTTTCCAATTTAAACATATACCCTTTGTGCCTAGGAATAAAATGGATTTGGTCTACATGTAGCCTTTTTCTTATGAACTGTAAGGAGAATATTCTCAAAAAGGTACCAAACCCCAACCTTGGTATCCTTACTGAGCTGCAGAAATTTCTTTTGTTGTGGTAGAATTCTTGGGGGTGGTACACCATTTAGAATAGTGTAAGCAGTTTCCATGTATGTAGACGAAAATTGAGAAAATCCTTCATTGTTAGTCTTTCGTTTGACTATATTTTTCCATTCAAATACTGAAGTCCTTTGTTTCTTAGAATCAAAGGTACTCATACCTAGATATTCAAACTTATCCACATGAGAATAAAGGAAAAGGTAAACTATAATGGAAGGATGGCTTAAGGTATTGTCAATATGGAAGTTCTTGAATTGAAAATTGATGGATTGAGCTAGATATGGAGGTATATCGAAAACCACATCTAGTTGCAACATTAGACTTAGGAATCTTAGGGTTGGTTTGGTCACATTTCCTATATCATCTTCTCCAAGTAATGATAAGAAGGTGGCTAATATTTTTTTTGCATCTTGAGAAAATAAGTACATAGGGTAGGTTTCAGCTGCTAGAGGAATTTGTGTCCTTAGAGGCAAAATTAGTGTAAATAAGGATTGCCAGTTTTCTTTTGATAACTAAGTGAAATTCAAAAGTAGTGAGGATTTAATATATGGCTATGAGTTTGGAATATTGGGGAAACAAAAGGCTTTGTGGATGAGGTCAACTATAACCTCAAGGATATTTTCCCCTTTAGAAGAAACCACATATTTCCTTTGAGAAATATATGTTGATGTTAGCTAGGTTACAAATTCAAGGAAATGGTAGGTGGTTGGGGTTATGATGTAGTACAAACCAAATTGAACAACCCTAAAGTAATATTCTTTGTTCAAAAAATGATCTAAAGAGTCAAAACAAAATTCTGCAGAATCAAGAGAGCACCTTGAATCATGAATTTTGGCCTTGGTGTCCATTAAGGGTTACTTAGTGGAAAGATTGGGATTTGCAAGTTTTGGGACTAAATTCAAAGCCTTTTTAAAATTAATCATCATGAAAATTGAGGTCTATAATGAAGTCTAAATACTTGGTACTAGCATGAAACAGTAGGAGTTAAGGAGCATGAACTTCTCGCTGACCTAGACACTGGTTACCAGAGCTCTCTGAAAGTTGAAAATGATGGGAGGAATAACTACACAACCCCTTTTAACTCTTTTTCTCGAGTAGGAAAATGATCTTGGTGACTGGTACGAATAACAAGAAGTTGATGTGATGAGTGAAAAACGAGGACAATGATGTGGGCGGATGAGGCGGCAGGGTGATGTGGTAAGTAGGCTCACTTGACAAGCTCACTTGGTGGGTGGAGAAGTCATGTGCCTAAAGTCAAACACAAGTTCAAAAATAACTTACCACTTTCACCCCTCTTCGCTGGAAGTTTCTGAAAAATGGGGCAGGGTGGCACAATAGATCTTGATTGTTGATAACTTGCTTGGCAAGATTGGATTCCAAGTTTGTGCTACTCCTCACTATTTTTAAAATGTGTTCAACTTGGTTCGTCACATTTTGGTGTGATGTGACTTCTATAAAATGCTGTGTAGTCACTGTTGGAATTGCACGAGAGTTAATCCTTCACTTTAATCATTGCAGACTCACCCTTTTTTAATTATTTTGCTGAGCCTGAAAGGTTGGAGCTTATAATATAAACAATACAACTCGGCTCTAACTATTCTACAAAAAGTCATTTTCTCCTTATCTATCATATATTATATATATATTAAGATTTTTTGAAATTCGGAAAAAACCAAAAACTAAGCTACAACAAGTGAGGAAACAATTTAGCTTAATACTCACGAGAATGTAATCATAGTTTCTACAAACCACAACAAACTCAAAATGATGTATCAAGCTTCAAATCTAAGCATGAAATGTGGGAGAGCATTGAGGCTTATGTAATTCATTCTAGCCTCCCCATTGGTTTCTCTTATACGAAAGAGCTCATGCTATTTGTTTCCAGCCAATTCTTGGGTAGGTGATGTAGGTTCTTCCTCTCCTATAGGTTCTTTTAAGATCTCTAGTTTCTCACCCAAAAGGTTCTCCAAAGCCTCCATCGTCAGAGTGGGAGGTGCGCAGTCACCAAAGAAGATGGTTGATTGCTTGTAAGATTTGGGGTTTTTGGCAGAAAATTCCCTAAGTTGTCCCTCACCCTATGAGGCATGAAATAAATGTTTTTGTTTTTTTGTTTTTATATCTTTATAGATAGACAAAAAACTAATTCAAAAGAAAAAAAAATGTTGTTTTTTAGGAAATAAAATGAAAAGAGAAAGCAAATTCAAAGCAAAAACAATAACTACTTTGACACCTCCCTAACAACGACACCAAAAATTGATGAGCTATGGTATTACAACAATATTGTTACAACTCCTAAGGCTACCAAATTTAATTTATCATTTTGGGATTCATACAAACTTAAGAGGTGACAATGATGTATGCACAGTAAGAAAGGTTCTATCTAAGCCGTTATGAGGAAATGAATCAAACCAAGGTGTACAAAGACCATTTTTCAATCTCAAAGAAGGTATTTTACTTAATATAATTTTGCAAGAAAAGAAAATATTGCTTTCCCTATTGCATAAGAGAAATCTTTGATCTACTTTTAGGGACAGAGATACTTGAAAAAGAAACCCTAATCTGCAGCAAAAAATAAATGATAGGAAAAAAAAGCTAGTCTAGCTACATGAATTAAATATAATTAAACTAACCCTAAAATATTGCACTCAAAGTAAACCCTATTATGATTATAGAATCCAATAAATACTTCAAGAAATGTTAATGGAAACTACTTATGTTCTATTCAATTCACAATAAAAAAATAATCCTAATTGCATAAATAAAACCACAATGAAAAAAAGAGTTCTAAGAGGTCTTTAATATTACTCAAGATTTTTTCCAAGGCATAGAAGACGCTGTGGAGGGTTAAAAAGAAAAAAGTATGCTTAAAGAGTAATTTTAGTCAAGTTATGTTGGATTTTGTGAGGTGCTACAAGACTGTTATAGGATGTGATGTATTGCTACAAGATTGCATTCGAAAGTATTCCAAGGGATTGAAAAATAGATTTGAACGTGGAAAAAAATGGTATAAGGTTGGAGAAGGTTATGGGAGACCTTGCCAAGCTTAGATCCCCTTGGAAGTCCATCGTGCATGAGGGAGAATACAAAATAATAGTCTCTAATAAATATGTAATGAAATTTTTGTGTGCAGATCATTTGGAGAAATGGATGAGGATGGAAGGAGGATGCTAAGGGAGATGGTGGCTATGAAAATGGAAATTATGTTGCTTTCCCTTGCAAGCCAGTATGTATCACCTGTGCACAAGGAGATTATTCAACTAACAAAGTATCAAGATCTAGAGGTTCCCAAAAATACTCATTGCAAAAATCAAATGGTAAAGGAAAGGATGAGTTGAATTTAAACCAAGATCTAACTATTGCATCAAGCGAAAAGCTATATTTTTGTGTTTTACATTACAAAACCTACAACCACACTTTCCAAGAGTAATGTTTGATAAATCTACAATGGAAAATATTTTTCATATAAACATAACTTGAAAAAGGAGATACTGTTAAAATAAGTGTAGAGAAGAAAATGCATATCATAAATGTACAAGAGAGAGAGACTTGAGTTCTTGGGTTGAGCCCTAACCCAAGGGAACTCAACCCTATTGAAACACACTCAGATTGAAGGCAACAAAATTATTTTCATTTATCTCAGAAACTTTTCAAATACATGACATGGAAAGGGAGATGGAAGGTAAAAAACTCTAGCTCTAACAGTCTCTATTTTCCTCCAAAAATTTGAATCCTATTGAGCTCTTGGACTCCTTTATTTATAAAAAATGAGTGAGTGGGGTAGCCTCCTAGGAAGGAAGGTTGCTTCCCTCCAAAATCCCTATAAAAGTGGATCTATTCTCATGATATCCTCACATCCACTGATTATAGTAATTTCCCAATAGGAAACCAAGTTATTGGTGAGTTAATGTAGGTAATGAGCCTCCTATATTTCCTCATGCTTGTCTCCAACATAATATTGCATAATAAATGCTCCTTTCCCTGCACATTCAACATGTTAGGCTATAGGATATGGCAAATATTCCTTAACCTCCCTAATGAATACATTATATTCCAAAAATATATCATCAAATGCAAAGAGAGAGGTAAATGTATGCTGAAGGATGGCTAGGTGGGCCTTGATTTGTACCTATTTAGGAAGCCCATCAAGAAATACATATCATAGTGGGTGCTTTTCAACTAGTCAAGCACATCAGAATTCATAGTAATGGTTGGTTTATCAGTTGGGTCAAGCACTTTAGGGGTGGTCTATCAACCCCAAAAAGCACCCTAGGTGGTTTATCAGCTGTGACAAGTACTCAATGAGTGGTTTATCATCGCAGAATAAACACCCTTATACATGTGGTTTATCAACCCTAGCAAGCACCTTGAGTGGTATCTTTGTTAGTCCCTTGGTAAGTGCTCATTATATTTCCTTTTCATCCTTTTTCTCTTGTGGTCACAATTTTTTCTTTTAGGGAATCCCATTCCCTCAAATCATAGATATTTCAATATTTACTCATGAACTTCACCAAGAAGAGGCCCCCCCTGCCACCAATTCCTGGGCATTTTCCCTTTTATCATTTCCTCTGGGGTCTCTTCTTGTTCCTCTTGAAATATTCCTTTTCTTTTTCTCATTATTTTCACCATAAAATTAATTTAAGGTGCTAACTAACTCCAATTGTTTTATATTTCCTCTTCCCTCTTAGATCATGGATTTGTGGTTCCACACTTTAGGCCATTACATAATTGCATGATAAAAATAAGGGGAAATGTACCAGGGATGTCACAAACTTGACCCCCTTAAATGGGAATTCTTCCTCGATGTTCTCATTAGCATGGAAAACAAAAAAAAATGAGCTTTCTAAACAACTCTTACATTTTGCTTACTCAACAAACAAAACATGGGTACTATGCCCTTATTTTCTTAACCATCTCCCAAGTGGCTTCATCGAGTTCAAGGTGCTTCCATTGCACCTTAACCTTATCTATTGTTCTTTTCTAGAGTGTGATTTGTATCTGATCTAGGATGCATTGTGGCTCTAGTTCGAACTCTCCCTTTGGTTCCACTTATAGTAAAAACTAGTCAACAACATGATTAACATCATGAGCATATTTCTTAAGCAAGGAAATATGAAAAACATTGTGAGCTTTCACTGTGGGTGGAAATGCCAATCTATAGGCCACTAGCCCTAGTATTTCAAAGATCTGAAATGTTCCGCTATATCTAGGTGCCAACTTGGCACATGAGCCCATTTTTAACGAGATTTTCTTTGGATTAATACAGAGATAAACATGCTCCTCCACTTGAAACTCTTTGTGAGTTCTCTGCTGGCCTGCATAAGTTTTTTTGCTATCTTGGGTTGCCTCTAGCTTTTTGCTGATATTTATTCTTTCCTAATCCAATTATTTCAACAAATTTATCCCAAAATTACTCTATTTATTGGATCATCCACACTGATAGGGGTATTGCATTTTCTTCCATAAAGTGCCTCAAAGGGGCTCATTCCCAATGACTCTTGATAACCATTAATGTATACAAATTATACCAATGGAAGGTAGTCTTCCCACTTCCTTAGTTGATGCATCACATACATCCTTAGCATGTATTCCAATATTCTATTTACTCTTTTTGTTTGACCATCAATCTGAGGGTGGTATGCAGTGTTGAAGGCCAACTAGGTTCCAAAACTAGCAAACATGAATTTCCAAAAAATTGAAGTGAACTTAGCATCCATGTTTGATATTATATTTTTAGGTATCACATGCAACCTAAATATCTCTTTCATGAAAATATGGTCTATATCAATTGGTTTATAAGTACTTTTAACAACCATAAATTAAGACACCTTGCTCAACTTTTCCACTACCACCATGATGGCACCATGTTGTCTAGTTGTTTTGGGAAGACTTATAATGAAGTCCATGGATATTACCTCCCATTTCCATTCTAAAATTGGGATTGATTGTATTAGTCACGTTGACTGCCTGCATTCTACCTTTATGTAAGGACCCAACTAAAACTATAGTGTAAGGACCCAGCTAAAACTATATATTATTTTTTTTTTCACAGCAATTACAACCAGAAAAGAGAATTGAGATTTCAATTCATTCAACACACATATTGCTGATACTCATTTCAGGAACATAACACAACATTTACATACTTTTAATCTAAGATCAAGTAGTAACGAAATACACATGTACCGTACACCAGAAGGCGATACTCCGCTTGCTCTGTTGTCGCTGGTATTCCCTTGTTGCCAGTCCCTTCTGCAAGTGTATGATGACGCACTTGATCCGAAAACGAGACCCACCGGTTAACCTCCCAGCCTACTCCTTAGGTACTCTTCTTCCCCGCGGACCCCCGAACTGTAGTGGGGTTGTACAATGGAGGAAGAATCTAGCTGGCAGAGGAGAGAAACCTTAGCTCAAGGGCCCCCTCTCTAAAGATCCTCTACCTCACCAAACTCACTATAGCTTCGTAATCACTGCTTTGACATCATATCATCCATCCAACAATAGGGTTCCCAAAAGTCCCCTCTATCATGGCCTGCCCCTTCTTTTATAAGAGTTCTCCTAGATGACACTTGGCATGTCATGCATAATTATAATATATATATATATTTTTAATAGCTTGATTATTCACCTACCCATGTGTCATTCTCTCATCAAGAGTCATCCAAAATTATTTACTTAACTTTTTATTTAAAACTAATATTTTCTTCACCTCACAAGATTCCTATTTCTACTCATAGATGTCTCTTTATTCCCCCCTTTTATTCCTTAAATTGGGTTTATTACTTGGAGTCAATTAATGAGTCAAGATTTTATCCCCAATCTACTTCCTAAATTAACTCAGGTTGTCTCTTAGAGGGATATTCTTATGTTGGTTGATGCCACATGGAGCTTCTCTAAATTTAATTTTTTTTTCTTATTTTAATTCACCTTCCTCTTTTCTTAATTAAGTTTAATTGGTTTAGGATTAATCTTTATCCTTACAATATGTTTGCTTTCCCTTTTTTTTTCTAATTAAACCACGTAATCTACCTAGCATTTTCCAACATGGGGAGGGTAGAATTTTTAAGGTACTCTATTTATTTCTTCCTATGATCCTCCTTATTTCAAGTTTTATTTTTGATTTAATTTCCTTGGTTTCTAATCATCATTTTCCCTTGGTGTAACTTTACCTAGTTTTCATTCCTTATATATATTTATTATTATTTATTTTTAATGATTCCAAGGGTGCCAAGTTTGGTTGTGCCCTTCAAGAAATTCCCTATAAGTTCCAAGGGTGCCACACCTAACAGTTTAATTGTGATGCCAAGGGTGCCAAGTTGGTCGTGCCCTTCAAGAATTTCCCTGAAATTCCAAGGGTGCCACACCTAACAGTTTAATTGTGATGCCAAGGGTGCCAAGTTGGTTGTGCCCTTCAAGAATTTCCCTGCAATTCCAAGGGCGCCACACCACTTGCCCTTCAAGCATCTAGTGACTACGAGGGGAAATATCGTGCAACGTCATAGACCACTATCGTCTCTTATGTTTCCTGCTATAGTGAGACTAATGGTGCTGGGGATCAAGGAATCCGCCCTGATGCGCACCCCCCAGTAGGATCCTCATGAGCGACCCAACTTTGGGACCTGCCCTCATGGCATCATGATCTTCAAGGCGAAGGTGTTTCAACCCTTCCAGCCCAAGTCATGGCGGGAGTGCTAGTGGG
>APFE030973761.1:72390-90345 GCA_000404065.3 Pinus taeda | reverse complement strand
TTCCATCCACTTG
The DNA here is from genome assembly GCA_000404065.3 of Pinus taeda. Classification (NCBI taxonomy): domain Eukaryota; kingdom Viridiplantae; phylum Streptophyta; class Pinopsida; order Pinales; family Pinaceae; genus Pinus; species Pinus taeda. Next base: position 90,332 of record APFE030973761.1, on the reverse strand, counting down.
TACAACCCCATCACCCATATGTGAGTCATTCGGCCAAGCAACTAATATGTGCCTGCAACCATTAACATATTATCAGAATATAGATAAACATATATAGCAGGTTTTGAAATTGACTTAGAATGTCAAAGATAAAATAATATAAATTTTCATCAAACCAGGTGTCGTCAACTCGTCATATGTGAGTGCCTCTGGTGGTTTCCTGCAACACTCAATAATAATTAGTAACCAGGTTTCTCAGTGTTAGTCATTGTCATAATAGCATTATTACCATCACCTGGTCATTCACATCATTGTTCATAGTGAACCATAACTATTGTAAGTAGCTAACATAGGGGATACCTCCATCATGGTTAGCATCATCATAACCTTACTGGAACCATACATATAGATCAAAGCTACCATCATTATAACATCAACAGAAAACATTTCTATCCTTTACCACTATCATCATCATGATATCAATAGAGAGTACACATAACCATTAATTATATCGTAATCATAATATTAATAGAGAACATACATAACCATCACATTCACTAATAATAGAGTCACGCTTCTAGATCCTCAACCTGAGTTCCTCATAGACTAAAGTATCTAAGATAATGTCATATTAGGGTCAGAAAACTAGAGTGGGCACTACACTTTACTTGTTGACATTACAAACATTTTGCAAGGTGTTCATCAATATATTTCCTCATTCCATGCCAAAAATATTCCATCTTTATGGTTGTCATCATCTTTTGATATCTAGGGTGACCCGAGTAAGGTCTTGTGGAATTCATCCATGATAAAATTCCTTAAATATTTGGAATTGAGCACATATTTCCTATTCTTGAATATTAGTATCCCATCATCATCGAGATGGTAGCTTCTGCTTACTGACCCTTCTAGTTATTCCTTCCTACACTTCTTCACATGTTTGTAATGTTCATTATTTATTAACCCTTCTTTAATCCTATCCTTGATGTCATAGGAGCAAGTGCTTATGGCTGCTAGGGGAACCTCCTACAAACTTCTACTGAGTGCTTTTGCTGTCCTATTATCTTTTCCTTTGATGTGCTTGATTATAAAATCAAATTAATTGATCAAAGCTAGCTACTTGGAGTGTCGGAAATTAAACTTGGGCTGGTCAAACAAGTATTTCAAACCACCATGATCTTCATTAACACAAGCCTCCTTCCCAATAGGTAATGCCTCCACATTTTTAGTGCATGCATAATGGCTTCCAACTCCAAGTCATGAGTGACATAATTCCCTTCATGCTCATTCAACGTCCTAGATTTGTACCAGATTACATGGCCTTCTGACATCGAGACTCCACCAATTCCTTCCTTACAGATATCATTGCAAACAACAAAATCCTTTTTTGGGTCAGATATTCTTAAGATAGGTGCACAGGTGAGTAAATTTTTCAGTTGTTCAAAATTAGTTGTACATTTGGGAGTCCACTGAAATTTGACTCCTTTTCTTTGTAATGCGGTGATGGGATGCCCAACTTTTGAGAAGTTTGGAATGAACCTTTGATAGTAACTAGCCAACCTCATAAATTATTTGACCTCTGTCACATTCCAGTGCATGGGCCAATCTATTATTTCTTTGATATTTTATGGATCCAAAACCACTCTTCCTTTTGAGATTAGACGACCCATGTAGTGAATCTCAGTTTGAAATAATTTGTACTTGCTGAGCTTGGCATATAATTTATTCTCTCTAAGAAATTGTAGCACAACCCTCATGTGGTACTAATGCTCCTTTTCATTCTTTGAGTACACCAAAATATCATCCACAAATACTCATACAAAATTTTCCAAGTATGGCATGAGAAAATTGTTCATTAGGCACATAAAAGTTGTTGGAGTGTTTATAAGCCCGATTGGAACTATAGTGACTTCATAGTGGCCACATCTTATTATGAACACAGTCTTGTGAATGTCCTCTTCCTTGATTCTGACTTGGTGGAAACTCAACCTTAAATTGATCTTGGAAAACACCGAAATCCCTCTCAATTGATCAAATAGATCATCAATCATGGGAAGTGGGTACTTATTCTTCACAGTGGATTTGTTTAACTACCTACAATCAATACACAAACATTAGCATTAATTTCCATCCTTCTTCATAAAAAAAAGTGTAGGGAGGGTGAAATGTTGGGCTGTTATATCATTTTTCCATTAATTCCTTAAGCTACAACTTTAATTCCACAAGCTCAAGAATGCTCATGCGATAGGGGGCCTTTGTTGTTGGTGTTTTTCTTGGAATCAACTCAATTGTGAAGTAAATCTTCTTGTTTGGAGACAATTTGCAAATGGATATGCATTGGCTTATTTCTCCTCTAATATTTGAATGGAATATAGGGAACAACCTTTCCTTCTACAACACTTTACTTGAATCGCTAACATCACTCTAAGTGTTATCGATCTTTTGATTCCTTGCAATGTTATGTTGAAAGGTGTAACTAGGTTTGGTCTTCATAATGACATGTAATTATGATTTTATGTAAAGAGATGTAAATAAGAAAAATGAAATTATTATATTTACTTTCTTCATGGGTTTCATGAGAAAGGGATTTTTTTTTTGAGTCAAGACTCCCATTGAGATTCTTTAGGATTTATTTGTCATCTAGTCCTAAAATTTAAGGGTCAATGCCATGTAAATGAAGTCATGTTACACTTTGTAAAAGCCATCTTGTGTATGTAAAGTATCCTCCAAAGAACTTGTCACCTAACCTCTTCAAGTTGGCCTACAAACATTGAAGAAGTTGCTAGAACAATCCGACCTACATCCATTTGTCAAGTCGGCCTAAAGACCTAGTGAAGAGGAGTATAAATAGAGGAACTTGGCCTCCATTCTGAGCATCAAGTTTGAACTCATTCCAACGAAGAGAAGTGCAGAAAGAAGTGAAAAAAAGAGGTAGTGAATAAAAATGATTTTTCTCTAAAGCTAAAAGGACACTCTTCTAGGGTAACGAAGAAATAATCTTTTGGGGCAAACGAAGTAGAATATTTTGGGGGAGTGAAGTAGGATATTCTGGGGTATCGAAGAGATATCTTCTGGGGTAGGAGAATCTTTTGGGGAAGTGAAGAAGTATCTTCTGGGGCAGCAAAGAAAGGATCTTTTGGGAGGAAGTGAATAGGTCTCTTCTGGGATAGTGAAGGAAGGAATCTTTTGGGATAGAGAAGTAGAGACCGAGTTTCTCTAGAAGACCTAGAGACTGAGATTCTCTAGGGTAGTCATGGAGGTGCAATATAAGAAATAGAGACCGAGTTTCTCTAGAAGAAGCAGAGAAGGAGAAAGAGAAGGAAGAACTAGGAAGATCAAGTTGGTGACATGGTTCTTGAAGAGGATACTAGAGTCAAGGGTTAGTGTCATGGTCTTGGTACTTGTCAATTGAAGATATAGAAGAAGAATTTTGATCGGGTTTTCCTCTCAAGGGGTGAGAGGATTTGGCCATGGATGAAGAAGTCTATATACTATATCACTTGTCATTATTTATTTTGATAATTGCCTTGATGAAAATAACACAATAATAAGCTAACAAAGTGAAAGATCATAAGTAAAGAAGAACAAATATCACAAGCAATTATCAAGCAGAGAGATTGTTAATATTGCATGCCCTAGATTTCTCAACATGTTATTGGGTCACCCTCATTATTGATACATTATATCACCTTACTATATCAATTGATGTTGGTTCTATGAATTACCTCCAATCCATTCCAATCATAACGTCATATGATCCTAATGAAAAAAGAAATCAATTTAATTGTTGTGGTGATGCCCCTAATTTGTACAAGGAAAGACTTAATCATCTTTGATATCCTTCTCTTTATCCTAGTGGCTAGCTGAATGAGCCATGATTCTTCATGGAAGTTCTTTGAAAATTCACATTTTTCCACAATCTTAGGGCTAATATAGCTGAAATTAGATCTTGGGTAAATTAAAATTGAAATTGGAGATTTCTTGACCATAACTTCCTTTTGAATGATTATTGCTTGTTGGTTTGCCTTCCTATTTTCCAATGAAACATATATGTTGGGGATGCTCTGGGCCATGCCTTTAAAAATTGATGCCTCTTGTATGTTGTGCGACTTTGCACCAAACTTCTGCAGTTTGGGGAAATCTCTCCTCAAATGGTTTTCTCCACAATCCCAACATTGGTAGGCTCCTTTCCTCTTTTAATTTCCTGATTTCCGAGGTTCATATCTGCTAATTATTGAGTTTTTTTGTTGTTCACTTTTTGTTAAGTTATTAAACCTTCCACCCTTTCCTTGCTTATAACTTGAGGTTCTCTTCCCTACACCTTTTTCTTTCTTCTTCCATTCAACCCAAACTTCAGTCTTATGGTTCGATTGTTCATAGCAGTGTTTAGTCTTATGGATAATCTCCTTTAGAGTCTTAGGTTTGTTGAATTATATTCTCTCTTGGCATGCTTTTGGTAACCCATTGAATATTCTCCTAAAGGTCCTACTATGTATTCCATCCAAAATCTTCAGGGAATAAGATATGGGGTTATGTCATCGTACCTCAATGTATTGATCTGATAACAGAGGGAAGTCACACAATCGAAAATTCTAATTTGATAGCAGAACCCCCCTCCTCCTGATGATGTCACTAGGGGGATTTTCATTCATGGTTAATTTACCAATTCCATCACTTAAATCCAACGACCTTATCTTATTTATGCCTTATCAACTATATGTAGGGGCCCGACTTCATTTGGTACAGAGAAGGACAAGGGGGGTGGGGGGGGGGGGGGGGGGGTATGCTTTTGGATCCCCACTATTCGCTCACCAGTGAATCTCGACCATCGATTTGTGCATTCTCTAAATTTCTCCAGCCCATGTCACATGCGCCATGTGATCCACCCCTCGTCTTGTAAACAATGCAGGTTGGGCCCATTCCATCGAGGGCTCTACTCCTTAGCCCTGCATTATCATTGCAAACAATGGATTGAATCTAGTGGTTTTTAAGGGGATATTACCTCACACCTATTATATATATACATATAAAGGTTGGGGAATTAGTCTAGGTTTAGGATGCGGCGGTTTTGTTCCCAAATTAACCTAGCATATGCATAGTTTTATAAGTCCCACTCGACCTACAACCTACATAGCGAATATATATATATATATATATTATATATAATATATATATATATATATATATATAATATATAATATATATAAATATATATATATATATATATTCACTCCCATCACCATCTCTCATGATATCTCAATTAATAAATTATGGACTAATGGCCAAAATGCAAACATACAAGCTTAGCCTACAATTGCATTTCAAATATCTATTAGTTTGCTTCATACTCAAGTCATTTATACCTATTGAGTGCTAAAAAAGAACACAAAAACCATCCAAATATTGGGAATGTTTATCCATAGCCTCAACCTCTCACTTCAACATAGGAAATGGAACATCCCTTGTTAATATTCAATCCATTTGTCCACACAACAAACTCTACGTACCTTCTATAAATAATATAGACAAATTCTTAGGCATTTAACTTTCAATTGCACAACAAAAGTTCATTAACAAAACCATAAAATAATCAAGAGTTCATTCAATAAAATTCATGCACCAACATCATACTATCATGCAACAATATTCAAAGTTACATACATTCACAGAGAATTTCTTTAATTCCACAACTCTTAGCTCAGAGTATTTCATTTACAATTGTGACATAGGGCACACTGAAGGTGTGAATTCAATTTTCTACCTAATCATAGACCTACTTATTGGGGCCCCAGAGTCACACTACGTTGTGCTATAGTTCAGAGCCTGGGAACATCTAAGTGCAACCCTACTTTCCATTCAATTCCTAATATGTTTTATTTAAATTAGAATGTATGGCCATCTATTTCTGTTTAAAAATATTGTTTATACTTTCCATTCAATTCCTAATATGTTTTATTTAAATTAGAATGTATGGCCATCTATTTCTGTTTAAAAATATTGTTTATTGTAGTTTGTGACCTTTAACTTTAGTTCTCTTAAATATGGTTCTTGACATGAAAATGGTCAAAGGTGTAGATGTCTTGAATTGCATGTAAGTAAGATCATATATTTAAATTGTTCTTATAATTATGCTAATGTAAATGAATCTATAATTCAAGCTTGAAACTATCTATTATGACAAAATTTAATTTCAGTTCAAGATACCTGCATTTCATTTCCTCCTATAAATGTCACAAGAAAATGAGATTACATGAATAATTTTACCACAACCATTGAATTAAAATCTCTCTGCAGAGGTAAATATTTTGTAGTCAAATGTAAACAAGCAAATTCAACATAATTAAAATAACAAGTGTTCCAAGAAACTAGCTCATCATTCATATTTAATATTCAAACATGTTCTTAATTTTTTTTTTAAATATGCATGATTAATCTTTAAATTCAGTTTCGGTTTGTGTTTAATTAATCTATTTGGGATTTAAGGTTACGGGAAAACTACCAGTCCATAAATGCATTTGTTGGGCTGCATTTGCACTGATATTAAGTTGGAGCATTCACAACCCTTGGGTTTGACATGAAAAGTTGAAAATATGAAAAGTTGAAAATATGAAAATATGGATGAAAAATAGAGAACATGTCTTACCCAATTTAAAGGAGCAATTAAGAATTCCTTTAAATCAGTTAATATCTAGTGGGCAGCTAAGAAATTAAGAATTTAGCTGTTAGAAAACACAAAATTTTAAATTTTACCATTCTCTTGTAAACCCTTGTAAGAAATATCAAGAAAGTCAAAATACTCTTCAAACTAACTTGATATATATTGAAAAACTAAAATAAACCATCATAATGATGCCAAAATTTATTTCAGTTAATAATTCTCATATAATTCTACACAATTCACATAACAAATCAGGGTTATAACTCAAAGTGCCATGGCAATTGCATAAACTTGTATTTAATTCATTTTAAACTTCAAAACATGATATGGGTGTGAAACATACATGATAAGAAAATATAGATAACCCAAGAGTTACTACAAAATTCTTCCATAAGATAGCTTAAGTACCTCCCAACAATTCACCAATTTTTTTCACAGAGGTTCCGCTACAACCAAGATTTATCCCTGTTTTCATTTCAAAATGAGGCCTATATATAGGCACTTAAGAACTTGGACCATACCCTAAAATGCTAATGGTATTTTAAAAACCACCAAGGTTTCATACAAAATTACCAGTTGTACAATAACTAACTTCTTCTAGAAGTTCCTTGAAGAATCTACAAGCTGTGAGGTGGGCCCCTTTAGATTTTGTTTTGATAGTTCTTATCTATCTCTTGGCTAAGAGTTGTTTTCCTTCTCTATCTTGGATGCTACCTAGGCTGGGCACTATAGTGCGCTTGACGCTATAGCAGGTGTGCTACCGGTAGTGATGACAGAGGCACTGATGATGCTAGAGATGTCAAAGCTGTTGGTGACAATGTTAACATGGAGGTGAGTGTTGACACCAGGGCTGACTAATGAAGTCTTGCATGGTGTGTGGAGCTTCTTGCACTTGAATTGAGATTTTCTGAGGTTACTTAAGCATCTAGGGAAAATCCTCATTGGAAAGCCCATTCATACAAGTCCATCAGGGTTCTCCATTCTCTGCGATAGGGGAGGTCGCAAGACCAAGATTCAATGATGGTTCCATCTAAGATCGTAATGTCTTCGTAGTCAATTTTGCCTAATTATTTAAATATATTGTTGAGAAATAATTGGAATTCATAATGATCGTGTATAGCTTCATGACCTTCATTTTTGGAAGCAAACAATTTACCCATCCTAGGTCTATGTGACCTTCCTTGATTGCATCCAGGAGTTTCATGTAGGAATATTTAGGAAACAAGTTCCCATCCTCATCAAAGAAAGTTGGAAGGTTTTTCCGATATAACATTTCACATTTTCTTTTGAAACCTTCTACCTCATCATTTAAGGATTTTACTTCTTCTTTATCCACTATCATCAGTTCATTTTTTCTTATTATTTTGTTGGATCTTGTTACCCACTCAGACCGATCAAGTTTCACCCTTACAATTTCCTCTTTTGATACTTGATTCGGGAAGTCCATTATTATCTCTGATTTGGTGGGGAATATCTAGTGGTTTCTTTAATAGCTTATGTTTCCCTGTGTGCCCTCCTCATGGTCTCTCCCTTCTCTTGAATAAACTCCATGAGTCTCTATTGTTTTTCTACTACCATCATCATACACCCCCATACTATTATCTTGCCCATTTTTAAATACAACATGTTAGATTCATCTATTTTCAAGAGTTATAGCTCATTTTCCAACCTTGTCATATACTCCCTTGCTTGGAGGAGCTCGGTCCTAGCCAATTGAAATTCTTTCCTCTGATTTGGGAGCTAGAATTACAACTTATCAATTGTCAGGATGTCAACATGTTCAATCAAGAGGTCAATGGATTTCCTTAAATCAAAATATTCCATATGTCAATCTTAGTTGTTGATGTATTCATTACATTGGCACACTTCTTTTCCCTTTCCTTTTATGTCTTCATAACTCCCATTAGAAGAAGAAGCCACTTGTCAGGATGGTAAGTTGAGGTAATTGTTTAATCGAGGGACTGAGGAGGTGCAAGGGAGGCGATTCTAGGAATCACAATAGTGAATGAGAAGGGGATGTATGTCACACCATGTGAGTGTCAGGTTGGCGAACATGCCTCCTCAAGTTTTGAGCCTATGAATGACAGTGCATGCACGAGTCAAAAGGCTTAGGGTTTTTGAGCTTAAAGAGTGGGAATTTAGCAACTAAATAGATTCCCTCACCCTAATAGCACATTTATGACATTAATTACACTAGCTCATGTGATTTTCAGCTAGAGGGATGAATTTCCTCCGAGTGGAACACACACAATTTGCACAACTAGGTTTGGGTTTAAAAGGCTTGAATTCTCACGGATCCCTGTAGAATATGGATGTCGATGGGGAGTATTCATGAAGAGATGTGACTCACTAGTTTCATTAGCATGATTTATGTTCTTATTTTTCTAATTCAGAAATTTGGAGTTCGCAAGTGTATAGGGGTTGGAGCAGGCAACTACAAAGGAAAAATTCAAAAGTATACTTTTGCAGATCTTTTCTACTAGTCGACACATGACACATGTGGGAATTTCCTTAGCATGAAGTACATTTAAAGTTGTATTTAAATTAGCAGGATGTGGGGCCAACCATGTGGCATGCTGACAGAGCGCTATGAATTAGTGATAATGATGCATTGGCAACAAGAGGATAAGAGAGAGGCTGGTCTGATTGGACCATGTGGTGACATGAGAACATGCGACATGGGTGGCCATGCACCATCTTTTCATGCAATGAAAGAAATTGCTTGTGAATCTTCGAAGGGTGTGTGAAACACATGAGAGGTTGCCACATAGCAACCTATGCACCCTTCCCCCATGCTATCATTTAGGCAAGTTCAGCATGCTAAGTTCCCGAGGATGTCAGATGAAAAGATTTATCCACTGTCTGATCTAACATCATGCATGTTGGAAAAGGCTCTCGTGGCATAAGGATGACAAAAGTTAGTGGTAGGACCAAGCCACATGGAAGGTGACTGCTTAGGGACATGGTGGCACATCAAGTGGTAGGTATGTGATATGGTAGTTGCAGTGGGGTCGACAATTGGATTCATAGAGGGGTCACTTGGAGGATGATAGTGCGGCAACATAGAAGTGTGGTGCACAGTGGTGGTGTGATGTGGGAGGTTGATGCAATGGAGGATACACATTAGTTTCTTACAATGGATGGGAATTTGCCTTTGATACCATCAAAAGTATGCAGGGAGCCTATGGTACCGACTTGTGGCCTCTCTGCAACACCTTCGAGCATCAATATGCATGCAGCTTAGCGGCACAGGATACCCTAGGCCAAGGTCCTAGAAATCAGATATTATATGTTGTATACCTCTGTTGGAACCTCGTTCGCTGGCCCGTTAACCATAGCTTGATGCGCCCATGCCAAGTGTGCTTGTCAACGCTCCTGAGTGGCATGCCTTCCGCGTACACCCGTGGGTCATGATTTTATGATGTTGCGACCTGGTGATAATAAAACATTACTAACATGCCAATGCCTCCCACAACCATGCTAGGTCTGGCTCAACTCAACAAATTTCCTGTGTCTTGAAGTGGCTTGAAACTAGATCCTAGGATTTTATGCCAACTTTCACATAGGTGTTCCATTTGATACCAACACTATTGTAGCCAGAATTACTCAGAACAGTCACCCCCAAGCCAAATCCATGATCTAAAGGGAATTATTCCTTTCAGCAACCTTAGCAAGAATCCATCTTCAGTACATATGTGAAATACATATGAGAGTGGGTGGTTTGTCAACTAATCAAGCATAGAATAATTCATATTAATGGATGATTTGTTAGTTGGGTCAAGAACTCTAGTGGTTTATCAATCCCATCAAGCACCCTAGGTGGTTTATTAGCTATGTCAAGCACTCAATGAGTGGTTTATCAACCCACAAAAAGCACCCTTCTACATGTTGTTTATCAGCCCTAGAAATATTCATGAGTGGTTTCTCATCCAATTCCTTCATAAGCACTCATTCTATTTCTTTTCCATCCTTTTCCTCTCTTGGTCACAATTTTCCCTTTCGTGGAATTTTGATTCCCTCAACTCTCTCTAGCTTTACTCATGAGCTCCACCAAGAAGAGGCCCCCACCCGCCCCCCCTGCTCCCCCACATTATTGTGCATTTTCCTTTTTATAATTTACTTAGAGGTCTCTTCATGTTCTTCTTGGAATCTTCATCTTATTTTCTGCATTATTTTCACCATAAAATGAATTTAAGGTACCAACTAACCCCACTTGGTTTTTCTTTCCTCTTCCCTCTTATATCATGGATCTATGGTCCCACACTTCAAGTCACTATATCATTGCATTATAAAAATTAGGGTAAATGTACCATGGGTGTCACATTAGGAGGGGTTTTCCCTTCAAGTAGTCCCCCACGTGCTCATCCATCAATAGTTCATGATTCAACCTGGGATGCAATTCAATAGATTTGATTAGATCAATTTTTTCTATTCGCAGAGCCCACCGCATGAGCCCTCCTTCATTTGGATCATTCTTATCTTCATATCACTTTTTTGTTGGTTGTGGCTTATCCAGTTGTGATCTCTCCCTCTCATTAGCTTGGGGGAATTTGGTCCTATGTACTTAGATCAACAACATTCATTGTATCATGCCTAACCTTTTTATTCCAAGAATATATAGGTTCATGCCGAGACTAAATTCCAACAATAAGCCAAGACTTCAATTCGTGACAGAGTTGAAAACTTTCACACTTCACCATTGTGCCACATTACTACATGTTGTGGCTAAAATGGTAAACCATGTTGATGATAATCCAAGACTTGACCTCACAATAGAGCCAAAACCTTCGTTATTAACCACAACGTCACAACATATGCCACCAACAAGCCAAGACTTGGCTTTGTGACATAGCTAGAAAACCTTTACACTTTAACCACATAGTTATGCCATATCCCATTAATGAGTCAAGACACAACTTCACAACTAAGCCAAACCTTCATGTTCAAACCATAGAGTTATGCCATATGCCATCAATGAGTTGTCCCAAAAAACTCATGTTTAAACCACGTAGTTACACCATATTTCCACGACAAGTTGAGTGAACAGGTGTTTAGTATTTAGCTCAAAATTCAAAGTTCCCATATTGGCTCGAAACCCGAACGAATGGGTCTGTCTCGGAAAAATGATCCTAACGCAGCTTGTTTTGTCGAAAAGCGAGTTCGTATGAGGAAGTTATTGTGTTATGATTGCTTTTCTAAACATGCGAAATTTAAAAATAGAATGCAAGTCACTGCACAGTCAATAGTCCGTACTAATGACGTGGTAGGTGGCTAGGCATGGTCAATGATTGGTCAACAACTGTTAAAATTGGCAACCAGGGCAAAACTTCATGTGGGTCATCTTATTCATGGCTGATAATATTTTTATTAGATTCCTCTAGTCGAGAGGTGTAGTATTGATATATAGATCATCCAATTCCGATAAGTATTCTTGGAGATATGAATTTATTTTGATTATGGAATTATTATCAAGCCAACCTACAACTCATGTAGGCTCAGAAGCCCAACAGTCGCATCTATTCAAACACCAACGTTGTGTATAAATATAGGAGGACTTTTCCTCATTTGCACTCACTCTTCTCATCACATCTCTCTCTCTCTACTGTGCAGAGATGAGTCTCTTCTCTACTGCGCAAAAATGGGTCTCTCTCTCACACATGTGAAGTCGGAAGCTGTTGAACTTGAAGCTGCAACTATAGATCCAAAGATTGACCTGCGTGGCCTAGAATATCTCCTCATCTGAACTGTGTTGTAGGTTCATCTGAAACTCCTCTGAAAGCTAAAACTTTTGGTGGTGGAATGAAGTCAATCCGACGAATGGTTTGCAAGATATCGACTGCCCTAGTTTGAAACCAGAAATAGAAACTGAAGCTGCAACTGCAGAAGTAAAGATTAACCTGCGTGGCCTAGAAGATCTCCTCATCTGAACTGCACTATAATTTCTTCTGAAACTCCTCTGAAAGCGACAACTTTTGGTGGTGGAATGAAGTCAATCCGATGAACGGTTTGCAAGATATCGACTGCCCTAGTTTGAAACCGGAAATAGAAACTGAAGCTGCAACTGCAGAAGTAAAGATTGACCTACGTGGCCTAGAAGCTATCCTCATATGAACTATGTTGTAGGTTCATCTGAACCTCCTTTAGAAGCCACAACTTTTGGTGGTGGAATGAAGTCAATCCGACGGTCGGTTTGTGAGATATTGTCTGCCCTAGTTTGATAATGAAGCCGCTAATGTTGATGTTGTTGATCTAGGGTTTGATACTACTGATATGAATCAGATTATGACTATTTCTCGACAAATTATTGAAGATAAAGAGATTTGATTAAAGGGTTCCACCACACATTGTGGGGTTTGTCCCGGCTAGCTGCCACATCTTGTGTCTCTTGTCTTGGCTTGTTTTTTGTCGATCGTTTAATGTTCTATCTGCACTTTAATTTATGTACATGTGATTACTAATCTGTGGAATATAATAAGAAAATAAGTAAGTTGTTATAAGAATAGAACCTACCATAACTTAACATGGTATCAGAGCTGAGGTGAAGACAAAGCCCAAGCAAGAGCAAGAGAAATCACCGTAGATAAGATTGGCAAGGCTATCCTAAAAGAACTATGGGGTCCTCAACACTCTTTCCTGCCGAAGACAAGCTCCGTGAGAAAGATGACTATCACACATGGAAGATGTCTATCGATCTAACCCTAGAAGACCCAGGAGTGCTGGACTATGTAAGAGGCAATATTGTTGAGCCTCCTTCAAATGCATCCGCTGTTGCATGGAACAAATTGAAAACCAAAGAAGTCAAAATAGAAGATCATCTGAGACTCTATCGACAAGCACTTGGTGGCCTACATCTCTGAACTGAACACCTCCAAGGAAATCTACGATAGATTGGGAAATGGCACTCACGACTCTTGAAGGATTACCATCTGAATGGTACGTGTTCAGGACTACTCTTCTAAACTATAATGTAATTCCTGGTTTTGAGGAATTAATGGCTAGATGCATTCAAGAAAAAACAAGGGAAGAAGAGCAAGAAATGCCCATGCCTAAAGTTCCTCCTGCAACCTTTTCTTCTCATGCTAAGAAAGGAAATAATTCTGGGACTAAATCAAGAGGAAAGGCTGGACCAAGAAAAGGATGATGTTACATCTACGGTAAAGCAGGCCACTATGTAAGGGAGTGCCCTGATAGAAAGGACTCACACCGGGACGCTGATCAAAATCCCTCTGATGGCGAATCAAAGGAATGAAAAATTCAATAGCAAAGGTAAGAGGAGAGCTGGGGATCGAGGAAGACGAAAACCATTCAAGAAGGCTAGAAAGTCCAGGATGTATTAAATGCACCTGACCTAAAAAAGAACCTAGTGTCCATCTCGGAAATGGAATAAAAAGGCTACAAGGTAACCTTCAGCAATGGCAAGGTATGTTGTATATGGAAAAATAATGTTAAAGATGCCTTTACTCTTGGTTTTAGTGTTGATTCATTATATCAGGTCGATGGAAGTCCGTTGGGTGTCATGTCTTATGACACATCTCTTTAGTCTAAACGTTGGCATCAGAGGTTTGCCCCCCTTCATTATAAAGCTATACTCCATGGTGACAGGGATGCCCAAATTCCGAGTAGAGAAAGAAGGTGCATGTCCAAGATGTGCTGAAGAAAAGCTCAAAAGGGGACCATTCCCCTCAAGCCAAAGCAAGACCCCCGATATATTACAGTTGGTTCACTCAGGCATATCTGAGGCTGGCATTAAGAGGGAGACTACTACACCACATACTCCTAAGCAGAATGGTGTGGTGGGAAGGAAGAATCACACGATTGTGGAAGTTGTCTGGGCCATGCTACATGATCAAAGAATTCCGAAGTTTCTATGGGCTAAAATTACAAACACTGCTATATATGCCCTCTTCAAGCATTGGGTTCCAAGACTCCTGAAGAAAAGTTCATCGCAAGGTGAACAATCTTCCGACTTTGAGGAGCTCTCAAGAATCCGACACGGAACCGAAAGAAAAGGATGATGGATTAATGCTTGATTTAGAAGAACCCATGGATCCGATTGATCCTCCTCCACATGAACCTTCCTCTTCTAGGAAGAGGCCTTCATGGCTTAGGGGGCTACTTGATGATGCTGAAGGACATGCTGCACCCCGAGGAACCTTTCATGAAAGTAAGAAACCTAATAGGTATCAGGGATACCTGACCACCATGAGCACGATCATACAAAATAAGCCTTCATCATTCTCAGACATCGTCAAGCATCAAGTATGGAAGGATGCTATGACGGAAGAATATGAGTCTATCATGAAGAATGATGTTTGGGGAAGTAGCTCCCAGACCCCAGACAAGACAATTGTTACTTCAAAATGGCTTTACAAGATAAAGCATGCAACATATGGAAGTACGGAAACGTATAAGGATTATTTTGTTGCTCGTGGTTTCTTCCAGAAGGAAGGTATAGACTATGATGTGATATTTGCACTTGTTGCCAGATATACGACCATCTGCTCGATCATAGCCCTCGCTGCTTCACAAGGATGGAACCTACATCATATGGATGTCAAGGCCACGTTCTTGCATGGTTCTATCAAAGAATAGGTCTACGTGGAGCAACCCGAATGATTTGAGATGTAAAATATCATGTATGCAGGTTGAAGAAGGCTCTCTATGGGCTAAAGCAAGCACCCCGAGCATGATATGAGAGGATCGATAGCTACTTGATGAAGCTGGGATTCACTAGGAGTGAAGCTGGTCCTAACCTTTACTTTAAGGTTGAAGATGACAAGCCTCTCATACTGGTGTTGTATGTGGATGACCTCTTTCTAATAGGTGCAAACCCTCTCATTCACAAATGTAAGAGGGAGTTGGCTTCTGATTTGAAATGAAGGACCAAGGACTTGAAGTGTGGTAGAAGCCAAGGGAAATTTTCCTATCTAGAGGAAAATATGTGGTAAAGATATTGGAAAGATTCAGTATGATGGACTGCAAGCCTATGACTACCTTGAGGATCTTAACTCTTAGAAGTTATATGGTAGTGATGTCGGACCAGATTTGGGAAATACCTCTAGGTTTCATAAACTCATTCGCATTGATGTTCTTGGTGAACCTCCATCTGAACATATTTTTTGCAGTTAGCATTATGAGCTCATATTTTGTTGAGCCTCACTGGATTGATGCCAAGAATCTTCTGAGATATCTTCATGGTACAATGGGTTAAGATACACTGCCAGAGATGTGAGACTACTTGGATATACTGATGCTAATTGGGCAGGCAGTGTGGTCGACCATAAAAGCACTTTCGAGTGTTGTTTCACCTTGGGATCTGCTTTAATATCCTAGATGAGAAGGAAGCAGAAGTCGGTGGCTTTGAACACCGCCGAAGCAGAATATATTGTTGCTAGCATGACCTCGTGTGAGGCAGTCTGGTTGCGAAAGCTCTTCAGTGAGTTGTTTGGATTTACATTGGATATCACTGTGATTCTCTATAACAACCAGAGGTGGGATTTGATTATTGAGGAATCTCGTATTTGTCAATTGCTCTAGCAGATAGACATCATCTGGGATATGGTAAGTCGATGAGCAAGGAGGCTTCATTGCATTAAGATGATGTACAGGTCGATACACCTTGTCAAAGCCCCGAGGAAAGATCTAATCTGTGATTTTCCCAAACGACTTGGAGTCGTCAAAAAACCCTTGTAGAAGGGTCCTGCATGTTGCATACATTGAGCTCTGGGAGCTTTGAGGGCTTGCGGTTATTACTGGAGCAACATACGACCACAGGGTGACTCACCCTCCCCTGGTGGTGCACACTGGAAAAGGATGATTCTCTCTCTTATGGAACAAGATGATTCACTCTCTTGTGGAACAAGATGATTCGCTCTCCTGTGTAGCAGGATGATTAGTTCTCATGTGAGGCCTGGATTGATGTGTTCTCCATGGCGATTGTAGCAGGATTGATGTGTTCCCTTGTGAGGCCTGGATTGATGTGTTCTCCATGGCGGCCTGGATTAATGTTTTCTCCATGGCGATTGTAGCAGGATTGATGTGTTCTCCTGTGAGGACAGGATTGATTAGTTCAATTGTCGAGGCATCCTACCCATGCAGTCTGGGACACATGGGAAGTACCTCTCATCTGATCAATGAGTAGGGAAATGAAGTTAGGGAACATAGTAGTACTAATGGATGCATCGTTGTATCTACCATACTCCCTACGCTAGGATGACCTCCATTGATCTGGGATCAATGATACTGGTTTGGGACCAGTGGTAGGAGTTATACCATACTATGACGCTGACTTCAGGTTGGTTGAGACTCGTCTAGGACCAGTGGTACATACTCCGAGACTGACTTCGTGTTAGTGCAGTACTGGTCTGGGACCAGTAAGAGTGGTACATACTATGACGCTGACTTCGGGTTGGTTGAGACTGGTCTGGTACCAGTGGTACACTCTTTGAGACTGCGATACTGGTCTGGGACCAATGGTAGGAGTTGTACCATACTATGACGTTGACTTCGGGTCGGTTGAGACTGGTCTAGGACTAGTGGTACATACTTCGAGATTGACTTCGTGTCAGCGCAGTACTGGTCTGGGACCAGTGAGAGTGGTACATACTCCGAGACTGACTTCGTGTCAGTGCAGTACTGGTGTGGGACCAGTGAGAGCGATACATACTATGATGCTCACTTCGGGTCGGTTGAGACTGGTCTGGGACCAGTGGTACACTCTCTGAGACTACGATACTGGTCTGGGACCAGTGATAGGAGTGGTATTTACTATGAAGCTAACTTCGGGTTGGCTGAGACTGGTCTAGGACCAATGATACGCACTCTGAGACTGACTTTGAGTCAGTGGTGGATGATACTGGTCTAGGACCAGTGGTACGCACTCTGAGACTGATTTTGAGTCAATGGAGGATGATACTGGTCTAGGACCAGTGGAGTTGTACTCACTATGACGCTGACTTCGGGTTGGTTGAGACTGGTTTTAGGACCAGTGGTACATACTCTGAGACTGACTTTGAGTCAGTATGATACATCCTCGATCATTTCTTCTTCTTCATAATTCAAACAAAAGCAGATCAGAATAGAACAATGCAAGAGCATAGCAGAACAGAGAAAATCAGTACAGGGCAGAACAAGACAAAGCAGAACAGGCAGAATAGAGCAGAGCAGGGCAAGGGTCAGGTTGTACAGGGCAGTGCATTTGATGGATGAATAGTAGCGATCGATAGACAGATTGCAGATGAAGTTCTCCCTGGTTGAGAGGGAGTGTTAAAATTGTCAAACAGGGC
Organism: Pinus taeda; assembly: GCA_000404065.3. Taxonomy (NCBI): domain Eukaryota; kingdom Viridiplantae; phylum Streptophyta; class Pinopsida; order Pinales; family Pinaceae; genus Pinus; species Pinus taeda. The sequence continues at coordinate 72,410 of APFE030973761.1, read as the reverse complement.
AAAACTTCATGTGGGTGATC